>CATIWQ010194351.1:0-26134 GCA_949673415.1 Euphorbia schlechtendalii | reverse complement strand
TATCGTTAACCTTGACTCTCTAGACATTAAAATGGACATCATCCAGCTCAAGGTCAATGAGCACGTAACCGAGAAGGTCTCCTCTTCGTAGAAGTTTTTGTTTTCTACCATGGGGAAGATTTTTCCAGGCATGCCGACTCCTAGTTTGCCTGCTACAGAATTACTTTGCCTTGAGACTAGCATGACTATTCACATGAAGCTGAATGTCATCAAGCTCAAAGTGGAAGATCTGTCGAAGAACATTAGTACTCTGATGAAGATGGGAGAGCTGGACTTAAAGGACATTGATTACACTGCTACGTGTATATCATCTATAGGTCCCAAGGTCCTTGATATTGAGGTGTAACTGAAGATAGCATTGACTATAATGGACTTCCAAAGCCTTCTTCAATGTTTTCAATAGTTCACGTATCAAGGCTATGAGCTAATTGCGTACCTCTCCAGATGTCACCATCTTCTTCTTAGTGAGCTCAACGATCAAGACTTTCTTACCAATAAAGGAAAAACGCAACCAAAGAAAGAGATATCCTCGCAGATCATAGGCGAATAAGAGAACTTCAAGGCTTCCCTCGATGCTTTTAATACCTGCATTAAACAAATTGTGCATGGTCAGATAGCAAAGGGGAGAAGGTAGCTAAAGATGCTCTCAGAACAATGAATCTTAATAAGGGAACTCTTCAAAGGCAACCAGTTTCATCACAAGCCTCCTCAGCAGCAACGTCCAAAATCCAACCAAGAGAAGACTACTAGCTCTTCCTCTTCTGTATATTGAAAGTAGTATAGGCCATATTCTTTTTATTGTTTTTCAAGAACTTATAATAGGGCTTCACTATGTAATCTTAGTTCAGGACATAAATAATATACTGACTAAATCATTTTTTGAATGATTAAAAAGTAACAAGTTCACACCTCAAGTTAAGATCTTTTTAACTTTATTTTTATATTGTATGAACGTTTCTGTTGTGTATTGAAAATGTTATGCAGGAACTCGTACAAGAGACCAACTTTGAAGTAAAGCTAAAGTAAGAAAAAGTCCCAAAGTGAAGAGAAATCCTCTAAGTATGGGGGAGCTGAGCTACTTTAAGAAGACTCACTCAATATGGGGGAGTTTAAGTTTACTAAGGGAAATCACTCAGCACATGGGAGTCTTCCATCGCTTTTCAGGTATTCTTGATATCTCTAAACTACTTATTTAATTAACTTCTTCTTCTACCTGGTTTGCTATCTATCTAAAATGGGGGACATTGTAGAAACCAAGTTAATAGTACCTCACAAAACTTTAATATTTTTGAAGTAGCAAACTATCTAGATTAGTAAAATTAGTTGAGTACTAAGTGTACTCTTAATTAATGATGCTGAATAGAGTGTTTAAGGGAAAATAACTCAGTTTTCTCAGCAATTAATTAAGTTATGGCTAAGAGTAGGAAATGTTGAGTCTGTTTTGAGTACTACGTAGTTTAGAAGCATATCAACTCAGCTGTGCTGAGTTAGCTTTTATTAATTGAAAACTGTTTCCTTTAAAACTGAATGATACATGTACTACTAATAAATTCTATGAGAAATGAAATATTCCTTAGATATTTTTCAAGTTAAATAGCGCTGAAATTAAGGAAGATTTCCACTGCTCCTCATAAGACCAAAGGTGTCAGTATAGAATGTCAGGATTCCCACACTAAAGTCAAAGATAAAACGAATCATCTAACATGCGCCGTTTTCTAGTGTCTTCATCCATCTCTGCCAACGTCAGGAATTCAATCAATCTGAGGATTCTACGTTGCATTATCACATGCTTCTCTCAATCGATTTGCTGGAAGATGAAATGAGATTTTGTCAACGGAATTTTATCGTACCTCAACGTTTAAATTTCTATCTCTAAACATCCTAGAATTTATCTCCAATGGGAAGATTTGAAAGATATGAAGAGAAGAGAAATTGAAGATCAGTGACCTCGAAAAGTTTGCAACAGGTACTTCCTAGAGCTTCAACTATAAATAGAAGACTGAAGCAGAAGTTCAAACTTGGTGAATCACCTCATATTTCTTATAGAGATGAAACTCTACGAAATTACTCCCAGCTTGAAGAAATTCAAAACTCAAGCAATCAGCAAATATCAATTCCAAATCTTTTTGTATTAGATAGATTTACTTAGATTTAACATTGTAAGGATTCAACATTTCTATAAGTTGAATTTAGTTCATAATCTTTTCATTCTAAATTGAGTGCCATTTTGGGAAGGGTACCCGAACATAGTCGAACAGTAGTTAGGAAGGAGGGTACTTTCTGTAAAACTATGTCTACCCACTGTAAAGGCTGCTCCGCCTAAGTAAAGAATGAACACTAGTGGATTAAAGCTCGAAAAAGGTATCCGGGGACTAGAGGTAGGCTCGGGGCTTAACTAGGATAAAATTTAGGTGTTGAAGTTCTAACTTACGCTTTTAGCTTTTTATGTGTCTTACTCATTCATCATCTCTCCACTATTTATCATTTTGCTTGAAAAACCAATCCCAAATAGAGTCGAGTACTTAGTAAAAGATTGAAGATAAATTGTGCCAGCAAAGCTGAGTAGTTTTTAAATTTTTTATATCACAACTCAGGATGCATATAAAAACGTAACTTGGGAAAACTGTATTTCATAAATCTTAAAAAGTAACCAAGATTCGCATTCACCCCCCCTCTACGGTTGTTTTCAAGCCATCTAAGGACCAATAAGTAGAGCCTAAAACTTACAAGGAGGTAATGTAAGGCTTAGAGTTTGACAAATGGTTAATAGCTATGAAGTAAGAGATGGTCTCCGTGTACTAAAATCAAGTTGGAACTTGATTGCTTCTCAAAATGGGATTAAGCCCATAGTATGAAAGTAATTTTCAAGATTAAAATTAACTTGGATGGTAACGTAATTACCTATAAAGTAAGGCTAGTCATAAAGGGTTATAATCAAAAGGAAGGTATCGACTATGATGAGACCTTTTCAGTAGTAGCCATGCTAAAGTTTATTAGTATACTCCTTGCCATCACTACTCATTATGATTATGAGATCTGGCAAATGGATGTGAAAACCATGTTCCTTATAATGAGAACCTCGATTGTGATGTATACATGATACAACCTAAGGGTTTTACATATAAGAATGGCTCAAAGGTGTGCAAATTACAAAGGTTGATTTATGGACTTAAGAAAGCATCAAGGAGTTTAAATATTAGGTTTGACGAGACAATCTAAGAAATTTTTTTGTGCCAAACACTAATGAGCCTTGTGTATATAAGAAGGTTAGTGGGAGTGTGATAATTTTCCTTGTATTATATGTCCATGACATATTGTTAATAGGAAACGATATTCCTTTTCTTTATATAGTAAAGTCATGGTTATCAAAGAAGTTCTCCATGAATGATCTTGGAGAAGCAACTTTTATACTTGTTATAAATATCTACCATGATAAATCTTGGAGGATGCTAGGTCTTTCTCAAAGTACATACATAGTTTTAGCTAAATTTGACCTTGAGCAGTCAAGAAAGGGTTAACTTCCCATGTCTCACAGGATTGACCTTTCTAAGTTCGAGTGTCCGAGATCACAAGAGGAGAGACTATGCATGAATGGAATACCATATACTTTGGCAATTAGATCCATCATGTATGCTTTAGTATGCATTTAGTTAGACATCTCACATGCCTTCAACGTCACGAGTAGATTTCAATTTGATCCAGCTGAGAAGCACTAGATGGTCATTAAAACTATCCATAAGTACTAACAAAGGACTAAGGATATGTTTTTAGTTTATGGAGAAAGTAATCTCTCTATGAAGGGATACACTAACGTGAGTTTTTAGTTTAATAGGGATGATTAGAAGTCCTAATCAAGTTATGTGTTTATGTTAAATAAAGGAGCAATTGTTTAGAAAAGTTTAAAATAAGATATAATTGTTGATTCAACCACTGAATTTAAGTATATAGCTGCTTTTGAAGTAGCTAAGTAAGCTTTTTGGCTTATGGAATTTATTGGTAAACTTGGCTTGGTATCTAACATTGTAAATCTAATAGTGGTCTATTACGATAACAATGGGGCTATAGCTCAAGCAAAACAACCATGGTCTCGAAAGAAAAATAAAAATGTAATCAGAAAGGTACCATCTAATTTAGGAGATAGTTGCTAGAAATTATATAAGCTTAAAATACATCACTACTGATCAAGATCTAGTAAATGGGCTAACGAAGCAATTGACTCAAGTTAAAAATGACTAGCATGTTAATGAGTATGGCATGAAGCACATGATGGGCGATTAGCTCTAGTGTAAGTGGGAGTTTGTTAGACATGATGTATGACCTAGAGGCAATTAGGGTGATGTATTTTTATTAGTCACTAATGTATAAACAGTTTTGGATTATTGTTTATCAATAATAATGCATCTTTGTTATATATCAATGATTATTTCTAATTTTGTATTTCAATTGTATTATATATATGCTATTATGTATGTATATATATTCATTGATATAATAAGATAAATTATATGACTATTTCATAGAGTGAAAGTGCAAGGACATGGCGAGAGCTATGTGGAGTGAGAACTTCACACATGTGTTACTATGAAAACTCTAAATATCCATTGTCATTGTTTCATTGAGAATCGACATCAATGAAGTGGACATACTAGTATGTGTAGGCTTACTCCTTGGATTAAATCCAAGCAGCCAATCTCATGAGTTAAAGGTGGTACCTTAACTTATCACATGAATGTATTCAAGTAATACATTAGAGATTTCTATAAGATAAACATTGAGAAAGAACGATATCCATGTGTTGGTGTAAAATCTTAATATAGTAGTAGTACGAGTATCCTCAGACCTGATATACTGGTTACCTTGTACAGGAGTTATTATAAGTTGGGTCAACTTATTCATACTTTGGTGATTACGATGATACGGGTGATTATGGGTATAGTGACGATCGTTCATTAGTAAGTCGAGTAGTCAAGATGGGATTTATTTCTCCTGATATAGTTATATAATGGGAGTTGTACCTTAAGGCCTCATGTTGAAGTGACAGTCATAAACCATTAAGAAAAGTATGAGATTGATAGAACGGGTTTCCAATCAATCTCAATACATAAAGGCGAGTGGTATTCTTCATGAATGAGTCTGATTCCAGGATAAATATGGCTATAACCTAATGGAAGGAGTGTATTCTTCTAGTTACTATTGCAGAACTTGATCAAGTCACAGGTACGTGACGTTTTGAGTATCGGGGGATCATACACCTTTTATAGAAAGCCCATTTGATTGACTAGAGTTATCAGGTTCCATATCGGTCTGTAACACTCAGCTTAAATGTTCTTAAATGGGAAGCCAAGTTTAGGTTAACCTTTAGCAGCTCTATACTTTAGGATTCTATGAGGTCACACACATTGGGCCTTCTCCAGATTGAATAAAGAAATAATAGACGAGGTTTATACTGATAATAAAAGGGAGAGTCAAACTCATTTTTTATGGATAAATTTTGGTTGGATAAGTACACCGAGAGAGAAGGAAATGCTTTAATCATGCAAAATTACCACAATAGGGCCTTGCAAGAAATCTCACAAGGGCTCGTGAGGCAAGCCTACGTGAGCGCTACAAGCGCTTGTGAGCTTGCAAGCATTGCTTGGAAGCGCTTGTGTAAAAGTTTGCAAGTACACCTCGTAAGCAATGTGAGAGAAATGCATGGGGAGGCCTACCATAAGTGGGCTTGCAAAAAATTTCACAAGCCCGCACTATAGGCAAGCTTGTGAGATTTCTCCCATGCTCGCGTTGCAGGCAAGGAAAGCCCTTGCGGGGTTTCCTTGTGTGGCACAACTACTCCATGAGTTTCTCACAGAGCAGCCCGTGGGATCCAAGCCTATGTGGGATTAGTGAGAAATAAAAAATCTATCATCTATTTCAAGTGGACCATTTTTCCTCCTTGCTGGATTCAGAGAGTTGAATTTAAGTTTTGAAGGTTCTTAGTTCAAAAGCACAAGATGACTCGAAAGTTCAATAGTGCTATGATAATTGTATAATTACACTTATTATCTTGTTACTTTCAATCATAAAATGATATGGTTTAGAGTCATTTTATTCTTCATATAAAATATTTCACGTGGTATGTAGTTGTTTTTTATGCAAGTGCAGAAACTAGGTGAATCTTGGAAGTGAAATGATGAAAGATCGAATTATATGCACAAAGAGTGAAAAAGGTGCAAAAAGATGCGTGGAACACAAGGAATTGGCTTAGGATCGAAGTTCAAAAAGATTGGGAAAGTTGCAAAGAAGAATCATGAAGAAATACACATTTCACGATCATGATACCTATTAGCGGTCGCAACTTGTCATCCTTCACAAACAGAAAGTTACCAAATTATACTCATGATCTCGATATATATGTCACACTCATGACTTGTGACGATTTTGGATAACTCTTCTCAACTTCCAACCACCGGATAAGAATGATTAACCGCCATAAACTGTTAAACTAAAAGTCACCTTTTGGGGATAATGAAACCATGAAAAGGTGCCTATCCACTGATGATAAGGATGAGTTCTTGCATCCAATCACATTGAAGATGATGCAACCCTTCACCAATGGACACGACTCTTCATTTGGATAAATGCAGCCCTTCGCACTCTATAAATAGGGTTAAGTCCAACCATTTTTGAGAGGGATGGTAGCAGTGTATAGATGGTGTAATGTGTATGACATAGATAGAGAGTAAAAGATATAGTTTTCACTAAGTTCAAAGTGTTAGAGAGAAAAATGTATAAGTGATTCAACTCTTATTTCGATCATCAGATTTCTCCACATATTCGAGCAATATTGTATGAGTGTAATTGGAAAGCACTTATGAGTAAAAGTTTATGTTCTTCAACATTCATTTATTCGATATTCACAAAGAATAGCATCCTAGCGGAGGTTCTGTACTAGTCGAGACCAAATTCAAAGTAGACGCAGGAATTGTGGCAATTGATGACTCCCATTAAAAGAGTGGATACAGTTTAATCAACTTTAGCTTTCACTTGCATATCTTACAAATTTACTTTGTTTTCTACTTGTACTTTCTAATTCTAAGTTTATCATATGTCTATGTGTCATAACGAGTATTTCATCATGCGTCACTTATATTAGTCAAGTTATATGCTTTCGAGTTGACTTTAGGAGTGATTTCAGGGTTAACAAGATTGTATATAATCACTGGATCTAAGATTATAACACTGTTTAGTGAGCCAACAATTTTAGAGTGGTAACTTGCTAAATATGGCTATGTGAGAGCGACCCATACTAAGCATAGTATTGTTGTTGTCTAGGTTCTTATAAGTGTCATAATTCGTTTACCCTAGATTTAGAAAAGACATTTCATGTGTTCATCTACGGTGAATTATAGGATATTTGGGTATCTAGAACCGAGTTTGTTGAAGTTATATAGTGCATAAAACATTCTTGATTATTTTGCATATTTTGCTCTACTACACTTGTTTTTAGGGAATATCTATATACTTTGCATCTTCTCTAATCTGTTCATGCATCAATCTATTCATCAATTTACCATTCAAAACCCTTACTTTATTTTATTTTCTTTCATCCCTTGACTCTATTTGATATTTAAAACATAATTCCTTCCCTATGGGATCGATATCTTTTAAAACTACATCGCAATTGTATACTCGCAATTATCATCATTTTTCTATTTGATAAGCGGGACTGACAACACCTGTTCATATTTAGAACTTTTATATTATCAGTAGAAAAGTGGTGAACAAGTTTTACCGCCGTCACCGGGGTAGGCAAGTGCGTTCTAGAGATCAAGTTGCGGGGAAAGCAAGTGCATTCTAGAGATCAAGTTCCCGGAGAACGGACAATTATATTTATGTATCAATTAGATTTATTTATTTCTATTTTTTGTTTTAATTATTTATATTTTGTTATTAACATATTTTTCTTGCTTATTCATTGAGTTTTCTTTCTAGTGTGTGCATGCCAAGTACGCGTAGTTCGAGAGAATGTTTGGCATCTTTCCAATTAGAAATAAAATGATTTGTTAAAAGAAAAAAATGGATAAATAAGACACAAACAAGTCAAGGGCTTGGGAAACTCCATTGACACTTGAATATCTTATCTTTTCTGATTTATATATATAAATTAGTATATTTTTATTATTTTATTTTATTTTTTGTGTTATTAAGTCAGTGTTATTTTAAAATAAAAGAAAAGAACAAAATTTTTGGATTTTAACATGTCTCGCTCGTGACTTGTTTTCACGCTCATGAATAAAGTTGTGAAAACATTCTGCTTCTATCTAAGTAAAAGTCACGATTGGAACAATCCTTCATGATAGTGACTTGTATGATTTCACAGCAGTTATTGCTATAACAGCTCTATTTTCTGACGGTTATATTTTACATATATCCGTTGAAAAGGCAGATTTACCCTATTTCATATATATAAATAACTATTTTCCTAGTTGATTTTCATAAATCAATCACTCTTTTACATAACTACTATCTCTTGCAAAGCAAATTTTCTCTATTTTTCCCAAAATCAAAACACAAACCTTTCTTTCAAATTCTTGAATTAAGTTTCAATGGCTCCTAAGAAATCAGTAGCAACCAAGGGAAAGAACAAATTGGTCAACCAATAAACCAAGTATGGATTCCCTTTTCCGATCTATGGTGAAGAGGAAGTTGAGAGATACATGAGGATGAAGAAATTTGATTTCCAAGGTACACTCTTCTATGATCCTACTTTTGCAATTAATGTTGGAATACCTGTGGAAGTAGAGGAATACTTCTCACTATTTGGGTTGGAAAGTTTTGTGAATATGCGATTCCCGTTTAAAGAGGGGTCCTCGAAATTTTTGTTACTGTTATGGAGGATGGGAATTTTCTCAAAAGGAAATTTAAGAATGAGTATAAGTTCAATTTGATGGATTTTATTAAGTGGTTTTGTTTGGGAGAAACCTATGAAGAGATTGAAAAGGAGAATGATTATGATTTAACGAGTGTATGGACTGAGCTAACAGGATTAGATCGATACGTTGTCAAAAACTTATCCAACAAGAACATTCAGAGCAACAATCTTCTTTACCTTCACAAGTTTATCTCTCAAAGTCTTTTCTTCCGACATGAGACTACCAAAGTGTTGATGAAAGATTTAGTTGTGTTGCAATGCACAGTTTCGCAATTAAGACCAAAGTTTTCAATGTACATGATGGAATCTATCACTTGTCTTACTACACATAAAAAGGCTAGAGTTGGAGGTGCAAATACAATTTGCGAAATTATTTTGGGAGAGAAAAACCAACTCCATACTAATATAGTCCTAGAGATAAATTTAACTTTATGGGAGGAATTTATATGAAGAGAGCGAGAACAGTTAAAGAAGAAGAAAGGAAATTTACATTTCTACCATATGGAGTAAGGGTTACGAAGTTAAGACCGATAGAAGGATCTACTTCTCTAGAGAACCAATACGACGAAGGCATTGAAGAAGTCAAATCGAAAGTAGTAAAACGAGAAAAACCTCCAGGAGTACACATGTTAATGAAGATACTTGGAAAGGGAAACTCGTAAAAGATGTCGATCAAGCATGCCTTGATATAACTTCCATATAATAAGATGTTCATCAACTCACAAAATCCAACATTTCTTTAAACAAATTGTTGAGTTCTTACTTTAGGAAGCAGAATTTAGATATCTCACCAAGTCCTCCAGATTCAAGTTCGGAAGAATGAAAATAACAAGGTTCAAATTTCTTTTCTTTTTGTGTTTGTTTGTTTATGTATGTTTAGTTTCATTTTTTTTTTGTTTTCATTAAGTCTCTCACAATGAGGACATTGTGTTCTTTAGTGTGGGGGGCATTTGTAAAAAAAATATCCAAAAAAATCAAATACATTAAAAAAGTTGAACAATAAAATTTTTTCTTGATTTTGTGTTGTTTATACCTTATCCATACCTATACTATACTAACATATGTTCCAAGGTTATTATAAGTGTTAGGTATTACAAGTTTGATGTTAGTGCATATTTCAAAAAAGTTGTTTCAAGTTTGAGCGCACGTTGAGAGTGTGAGTGCTTTTGGCACAACATTTAGAATTTGGCAAGGATGAGCGGTGAGTAACATTCAATAGCAACATTCCAAGTAAGTTTTGATAAATATTTCAATGCAATATGAATTAGTATAAGTTAATAGTTTTAGTTTAATGCTACCGATTAGTTAGTAGTGTAGTAATATCTAATGGTGGTCTTACTATGAGTTTTATATGCTATTCTCGAATACATCCTATAAGTATTGAGTGTGTTTAAAGTATTGGGAAATTATAGCCATAATACTTTGAAAGTGATCAATAAAGGATGAATGTATTGAGAGAGAAAAATCAAAAGAAAGAGATGATAACCAATGAGTTATGCAAAAGGCGAGGAATGGTACGGAGCAGAAACTACAACCATTCAATGAGTGAAACGAAAAGTGGCATAGTGCGAAAAATGGGTGCAAAGTACAAATTTGTACTTCATAAACATATGCTTAAAAGAAAAAAATGCGAGAAAGTGGTATGGAGCATAAAATACAACCACTAAAAAAAGGGGAAAGTGGTATGGAGCATAAAATGCAACCACTAAGAGTGTTTAGCATCCTAGGTTATCTAAAAATCCTTGAGATCAATCTTTTTCAAAGTGTTCTCCCTTTGTCCTTTATACTTTATAATATACTTGAGAGAAGGAAATATTCGAGAAAACATATAACGCTTATATGAAGATGCAATTCGGTTGACCCTCCATTAAGAGCAAAGGTATGCAATTGAACTATATAAATTGCACATTACTAATTTATGAGAAATTTTGAAATTTTACTTGAACTTTATGAAACTTGGGAATGTGGTACTCACTACAATAGTCTTTCACCAAATGAGGTACGAACTTGAATTGCTATTTTATGCACTTCTGCTTGTTTAGCATAGCATGAAAAATGGGTGAAAAGTACAAATCTGTAGTTAAAAAACGTATGCTTAATAGAAAAAAATGAGAGAAAGTGGTATGGAGCATAAAATGCAACCACTAAAAGTGTTTAGTATCCTAGGTTACCTAAAAATACCTTGAGATCAATTTTTATCAAAGTGTCCTACCTTTGTCCTTTATACTTTATACTATACTTGAGAGAAAGAAATGTTCAAGTGAGCGTATAACGCTTATATGAAAACGCAATTTGATTGGTCCTCCATTAAGAGCAAAGGTATGCAACTGGACTATATAAATTGCACATTACTAATTTGTGGGAAATTTCGTATACTTTACTTGAACCATATGCAACGTGGGAATGTGGTACTCACTACAATAGTATTTCGTTAAATGAGGTACAAACTAGAATTACTATTTTATACACTTCTGTTGTGTTTTCCTTGAGAACAAGGAAAAAGTTAAGTGTGGGGGTATGATAAGTGTATAATTACACTTATTATCTTGATATTTTTACTCATAAAATGATGTGGTTTATAATCATTTTATACTTCATATAAAAGATTTCACGTGGTATGTAGTTGTTTTTTATGAAAGTGCAGAAACTAGGTGAATATTGGGAGTGAAATTATCAAAGATGGAATTCTACGCAAAAATAGCGAAAAAGGTGCAAAAAGATGTGTTGAACGCAAGGAATTGGCTTAGGATCGAAGTTGTCAAAGATTGGCAAAGTTGCAAAGAAGAATCATGAAGAAATACACATGTCACGATTGTGATACCTATTCGCGATCGTGACTTGTCATCCTTCAAAAACAAAAAGTTATCAACTTGTATTCATGATCGAGACATGTATGTCATGCTTGCGACTTGTGATGGTTTTGGATAACTCTTTTCAACTTCAAACCAATGGATAAGAATGATCAACCGCCATCAACTATCAAATGAAAAGATAAATTTTGGGGACAATGATGCAACGAAAAGGTGCCTATCCACTAATGATAACGATGAATTCTTGCATTCAATCACATTGAAGATGATGCAACCCTTCACCAATGGACGCGACTCTTTGTTTGGAAAAACACAACCCTTCGAACTCTATAAATAGGGTTAAATCCAACAATTTTCAAGAGGGATGGTAGTAGTGTATAGATGGTGTAACATGTATGACATAGATAGAGAGTGAAAGATATAGTTTTCTCTAAGTTCAAAGTGTTAGAGAGAAAAATGTATAAGTGATTCGACTCTTATTTTGATCACTATATTTCTCCACATATTTGAGTGATTGTTGTATGAGTGTAATTGTAAAGAACTTATCAATAAATGTTTCTATTCGTCAACATTCATTTATTCGATATTGACAAAGAATAGCATCCTAGTGGAGGTTCTGTATGAGTCAAGACCAAAATCAAAGTAGACACAAGAACTATGGGAATTGACAACTCCCATTAAAAGAGTGGATACTGTTTAACCAACTTTGGCTTTCATTTGCATACCTTACAACTTTACTTTGTTTTCTACTTATACTTTCTAATTCGAAGTTTATGATATGTCTATTTGTCATAACGAGTATTTCATCTTACGTCACTTATATTAATCAAGTTATATGCTTTTGAGTTAACTTTAAGAGTGATTTATGGGTTAACAAGATTGTATATAATCACTAGATATGTGATTATAAAGCTGTTTTGGTAAGCCTACATTTTTAGAGTAGTAACTTGCTAAATATGGCTATGTGAGAGTGACTCGTACTAAGCATAATATTGTTGTTGTGTCATAATTCATTTATCCTAGATTTATAAAAGTCATTTCATGTGTTGCTTTGTGGTTAATTATATGATATTTGGGGGTTTAAAACTGAGTTTGTAGAAGTTATCTAGTGCATAAAACATTCTTGATTATTTTGGATATTTTGTTCTACTACTTGTTCTTAGGGAATATTTATATACTTTGCATCTTCTCTAATCTGTTCATGTATCTGTCTATTCATCAGTTTACCATTCAAAACACTCAACTTATTTTATTTTCTTTCATCCCGTAACTCTATTTGATATTTAGAATAGAATTCCTTCCCTATGGAATCGATATCTTTTAAAACTACATCGCAACTGTATACTTGCAGTTATTATCATTTTTCTATTTGATAAGCGGTAATGACAACACCTGTTCATATTTAGAACTTTTATATTAATAGTAGAAAAGTGGTGAACATGCTCCAGAAATCATGTGAAAACTCAAAAGGACCAAAGGAATCTCTGAAGGACCAAAGAAAATCAAAAGGATAAGACCAAAGAAGACTATCAAAGACTCAAAGTCACAGGAAGCTCCTCTGATGACTAATAAAGGGTAACTTAGTCTTTTTGTGCTACAATTTAAGAAAGATGACCTTGCATTAAATGCCACCATGTGCTTTTGTACCTTATTCTAAATAAGGATAAAAGTTGATACAAAATCAGGAAAAAAGACATTCCACAAAGCGCATTCTCAGTCAACAGTACAAATGTGGGTCCTAATTAATTCATTACAATTGTGGCATGGATCAAATTTGGGCATGGCTCTCAAACGGATTGGTAAAGGAAACTTAAATATGAGACAATGGGATGTTTTTCAACATTAGTCCAAGTTTAATAGAAACGTTCTCTCCCTCTATAAAAGGATGATTTCTGCCATTGAAGAAGGTTGCCGAAACAATTGAAATCAATAGAGTGAAATCAAGCTTCAAAACCTCAATGCAATCTTCTTTGTAATCAAACACAACAAACTTCTCAATTCATTACTTGTTTGTAAAATAGCTAACTGAAACAAAGTTCAGAAGCTTAAACTCTTTCTTTAAAAATACTTTTTGTATCACACTAGCAGAGGGTAAGTTAGTGTGAGGGAGCTTAGAAATCTTTTGAGAAAGGAACTCGAGAAGATAAGAATCTCAGAGCCTCATATATAGTAGGAGTGAACTTCTGTATTGGCATAGCTCGCTGAAGTAGAGGCTATTGGAGGGTACTTTAGTTAAAGATGTACAAAGGGTTTTCTCTTCACCATAAGAAGAGTTCTTATTGGATTAAATCTTAGACTGGAGATTCCAATGACTGGATTAGGAAGAGGCTAAACCAGGATAAAATCTCCATTTTCAATTATCAATACTTTGCATTATCTTTGTGTTCAATTTATTTCTCATCTGAATCACTAAAAGCTTTAAAAAGGGGATTCTGAGTAAAATACCTTTCCTCAGAAGTATTTTCAGAAGCTAAACTCAGCTACCTTATGAAACATAACTTGAACTCGAAAAAGAGTCATTCATCCCCCCCTCTGACCTATTTTACACCCTATAGGGTCCAGAAGAAGAACTCAAGGATACCTCAAAGGTTTCAGAAGAAGGGAAGTTTTCCTTAAAAGTCAGACTTCTCAAAGAGAAAGTTCAGAGGATTTGAAGAGAAGCTGCCCCAAGCTTAGAAAAGAGAAGGGGAAGAAGGCTATTGTTGCAACGTGGAGCAATAGTGATTATGAGAGCTCCTTAGAATCATCAGGAAATGAAGAAGAAGTTGTACAAGTATGCTTCATGGCTGCTGATGGTATGAGCCCGATAGTTGAATCATGGTACAATAACATAGATAGTATCTTATCTTCAAATCAAAAATTATGTTAAAATGATGAGGTAAACTCTAATTTTCAAATTCCTGATTAAATTATGCAAATACTTGCACAGATCTATAAATAGGTGAAAAAGAATATGAAACACATGAAGCAACTGGAGGAAGACTTCGAAGATTTCTGTATCCATGTTAGAGTAAGAGATAATACTGCTAAAGCGATCTACAAGAGGAAAGGATGGCTTGAAGTAGAGGTCGAGAAGCATAAGAAGGAATTGGTTTTGGTAGGAGTGAATGCAATCAACCTCAACAGAAGAGTGATGCTGGTTGAAGGACATCTCTCAAGAAAGATAACATTGCCTAGTAATGTTGTTTCACAGAAGAAAGAGCATCCTCAGAAGATAAGCATCCCCCAGAAGCAAAATACATGGTAGAAGGTCCTCCGAGCAAAGAAACTACAAGGAGTTTGGGTACAAGTATGGAATGAGCAATCATCAAAGAGAAGGCTACCTAAAGATGGCTCAAAGAAATCCTTATATCAGAAGAAGTTTGATATCCAATGGGTAGCCAATTCAAGAACCATTTGACCTCTGTCCTTCTCCTAGAACTACCTTCTGTAATTTCTATGGAAAGAAAAACCACACAACTGCTATGTGTAGTTTTAAAAATGGATTTTAGGTTGCTTATGATTGGCCTTATTTAGTTAATAATGCACCCAAACCTAAGGGAAATGTTCCCTTTTGCAGGTAAGTCTTAGGTCTACAAAAGGTCAAGAAATCTATTATGTAGATAGCGGATGCTCAAGACATATGACTAGGGATGAAAGCTCATTCATCTCATTAGAACGCAAAAGATATGAGAATGTAAGCTTTGGATATAACAAGAAAGGGAAGATCATTGGTAAAGGAACCATTGGGTCTGAAATTAAGATAGAAGAAGTCTCCTTAGTATATGGATTAAAGTTCAACCTTCTGAATGCTACACAGCTATGTGCTTAAGGAAGAAAAGTCATCTTTTATTTAGAAGGATGCTCCATCATTGACTGTAAGACTAATCAAACTCTTCTCTATGCTTCCAGAGTTAATAATGTGTTTATAATTAATTTAAAGGACAAATCTAAGAAAGATATATGCTTAATGTCTAAAGAAGAAGAGTCATGGCTATGGCAAAGAAGCTTAGGACATGCAAATATGAATCTTATGACCAAATTAGTCAAACAAAAACTTGTTAAGGGTTTGCTAAGTTTAAACTTTGAAAAGGATCATTTATGCAATGCTTGTTAATACAGAAAACAATTTAAAAAGAGCTTTAAATCAAAATCTAAATTTTTCACTAAAAGAGTCTTAGAAATAGTTCACATTGATCTCTTTGGCCTTGTTCACCCAGTGAACATGGGTGGATACAAATATACCATGGTAATAGTGGATGACTATTCCCGGTATACATGGGTCATCTTACACAGTAGTAAGGATGAAGCCTATGAAGGGTTCTCTAAATTGTGCAATAGAATGGAAGTTGAACAAAATGTCCTTCTCTCTAAATTAAGAAGTGATCATGGCAGAGAATTCGAAAATAAGCTATTTACTGGATTCTATGATGCTAAAGGCATTGAGCACAACTTTTCTACTTGTCATACTCCCTAACAAAATGGGGTTTGTTGAGAGAAAGAACTGAATTATAGTTGATATGGCACATTCCATGCTAAAGATAATAACTTATAAAAATATTTTTGGGCAGAAGCAATAAACACTACATGTTATATCCTAAACAGAGTCAATATTTAATCAATAAGTGATATAACACCCTGTGAGATTTAGAGAGTTAGAAAGCCAAAGATTGGCTATATTAAAGCCTTTGGTTGAAAATGCTTTGTGCTAAAAAATAGAGAACAACTAGGGAAATTTAATCCTAAATCTAATGAGGCAATATTTCTTAGCTACTCAACACATAGTAAAACATATAGAGTTTTTGTGAAGAGAACAGCATCGTTAAAAGAGTCAGTACATGTAGATTTCAATGAATCTAACCATGCATGTAGAAGAAATGGTTAAGAGGAAGATGGGGAATTATTCTCACATAAACCATCCTCTAAACAAGAATAAGGAGAACCCTCAATAAAGGATGAACCATTTGAGATCAGGTTCTCAGATCAAGGAAATGATGAGCAAGCTCTAGAAGTAAAAGAAGATCCTTTTCATCATAATCTACCCAAGAAAACAAGTACAAAGAAGGATCATCCAGAAAGACTAATTCTTGACTCACCTTAGAATCATGTTCTCACAAGATGACAACTTAGTAGAATGACAATTCATACTGCATTTGTCTCAATCATGGAGCCAAAGAAGTTTGAAGATGCAGAACATGATGAAATTTGGATGATGTCCATGCAAGAAGAACTTGATCAATTCACCAGAAATGATGTCTAGGATCTAGTTCTACCTCTAAAGAACAAATCCATCATCACCACCAAGTGGGTCTTCAGAAACAAACTTGATGAAGAAGGAAATGTAGTAAGGAACAAAGCAAGACTTTTTTCTTAAGGATATAATTAGCATGAAGGAATTGACTATGATGAAACATTTGCTCCAGTAGCTTGACTTGAATCGATAAGAATCCTCTGCACATTCGCTTCTCATATGGTATTTAAGTTGTACCAAATGGATGTTAAGAGTGCTTTCTAAATGGGGTCATTTCTGAAGAAGTATATATTAAGAAACCTCCTAGATTTGAAGATTCAAAGCATCCTTGTCATGTCTATAAGTTGAAGAAAGCCTTATATAGTATGAAGCAAGCTCCCAGAACCTGGTATGAGAGATTGATAAGCTTTCTCATCTCAAAGGGATACATTAGAGGAAAAACTGACATAACATTATTCATTAGAAGAAGAAGCAAGGATAATCTCCTTGTACAAATATATGTTGATGACATCATCTTTGGAGCTACAGATGAAAAACTATGCAAAGATTTTAGCTCTCAAATGACGAATGAATTTGAGATGTCTATGATGGGAGAATTGACTTTCTTCCTAGGTCTTCAGATCAAGCAAAGTTCAAATGGTATATTCACCAATCAATCTAAGTATACGAAGGAGATTCTGAAGAAATTTGGTATGGAAGACTGTGAGTAAAGAGGATTGATTAGAAGCTATTTAGAGGAATGATTGGATCTCTTCTATATCTTACAGCTAGCAAACTTGACATTCATTATGTTGTATGCTACTATGCAAGATATCAAAGTGACCCAAGGGAGTCGCATCTGAGTGCTATAAAAAGGATTCTGAGATATCTACTTGGAACCATAGAAGCCGGTTTATGGTATCCAAATAATGGGGACATCTCTCTCAAAGGATTCACAAATGCTGACTATGGAAGAGATCAACTGGAAAGAAAAAGCACTACTGGTGGATGTCATTTTCTTGGTAACTGTATTATTTCTTAGTACAATAAGAAGCAAACCTCACTAGTTTTATCCACTATAGAAGTTGAATACATGGTAGCAGGTAGTTGTGTTGCTCAAGTGTTATGGATTAAGCAGCAACTTGAAGACTATAGAATCAAGTTTGAATAAATTGAGATACTCTGTGATAACAAGAGCTCAGTTGATCTGTCCAAAAATCCCCTTCAGCATAGTAGAATGAAACACGTCAACATCAAATATATTTTTATAATGGATCATATTCTCAAGAA
This sequence comes from Euphorbia schlechtendalii, assembly GCA_949673415.1. Classification (NCBI taxonomy): domain Eukaryota; kingdom Viridiplantae; phylum Streptophyta; class Magnoliopsida; order Malpighiales; family Euphorbiaceae; genus Euphorbia; species Euphorbia schlechtendalii. The sequence goes on along the minus strand of CATIWQ010194351.1, from coordinate 7,914 downwards.
GGACATAAAGTTGGTATACATCTCTACTGAAGATCAAAGGGCTGATATCTTCACAAAACCTCTCAGCAAAGATCAATTCGCTTTCCTCAGAAGAGAGATTGGTATGAGTAACCCCGTATGAACATCACTCAAAAGATGGCTCAATCCCTAGAAGAAAAACTTCAAACATACTTCAGATGGAGTAAAGTATGTTTCAGATGGAGTAAAGTATCTTCTGAAGTCTAGCAGTGAATATTACATCAGAGGAAATAGCCCGCGAAGCGCTTCAAATTTCAAAATTCAAAAACTCGAATCCCAAGTCGGATATTTAGGTTAAAACTATTGACATTCTACCATCAGTTACGTTTTTAACAGTTTCTCATAAAAAAGACAATAAATGTTGAAAGTGTCATGGTTTATTACTAGCTTATTACATTTTTATCCCTTAGAACTCTCTATATTAATAAGTGATCATTGTTCATCTTCAAATCACTTTACCAAAATCCCCAAAATCTCTCTAAGTTTTCCAAGAATTCTTCTCGTCTAAACCTAGTTATCTTAACTCTTTCAAACCCTAATCTTCCTTAAACTCACACACTCAAATCCAAATGGCATAAAAAAGATCAAGATCCTCCAAAAAAAACCCAAGGAATAAGTCATAATCTAAATCCCTCAAAAAACCTTTGTTCCTATTCTATACAGGTTAATTCCCACTACCATTATCCCTCAACGATTCTTGGGAGACAATACCTTATTACAGGCATCCCCATTCAAAGAAACAATCAAGTTCCACTAACTAGGGACTTGGATTAGGCTGAAGGAGCTAACCTTGCCAACAATAGTTCTTGAATCCAACAAGAACTTGAGAAGATGTACAATGAGCGATGATAAGCTCATGACTTTGGTTAAAGGGAAGAAAATCACTATTACTCCAGCTTTTCTAGCAAAGCTGTTAAATCTGAAGGATGAAGGTTTGGCTCTAAGAAGAGGATGTGAAGAGTCAACCAGCTATGATAAGAAGATGTACATGCTAGAAGGGCCTTTTGGAGAGAAGATAAGCACCCATATGTAGTAGGAGCTAAGGTACTGGCAGTTCATAATGGCTCATCTTGTACTTTAGAAGATGAATTCCACAAATGCAGTATCAAGCTATGAGCACTGCATTTTGGTTCATCTAGTGGAGAAGAAAAAGGTCAACTAGCTTGTAATCATTATGCAGCATAGGCTTCACAACAAGTTCACACTTGGTGGTCTCATTAGTAGGATCGTTGCAACCTATGAAATTAACTTCTCAGATGAGGAAGGCTCTCTAGGTAGTCAGATTATGAAGGAGACCTTTGAGAAAAAAGTGGATTATGGGATGAAATGGGATAGGGAGTAATCATTGAAGAAAGATATGGCTAAGAAGCAGAGGGAGAAAGAGTTGAAAATGGCCAAGGAGGGCGAATTTGCTAAAGGGGTTGAGGAAGACTCCCCCAAAAGGAAGAAGGAGCATGTGCTAAAACATGAGGAAGTCCCTAATGCTAAAAGATACAAAGTGGGCAAAAGCAAGGCACTTGCTGCTGAGGAAGTGAGAATTCCTGAACCTGCATCTGAAGTCACTAAAGGAAAGACTGGGGGACTTGGCTACTCAATGAACAAATACAAATATGTGCCACGGGCTTTGGAGTAGAATCGCTCAAAAGAAGATGAGGAGGATAGGAGGCTCATAAGCACTCTGACCAAGAGAAGAGGGGGCAAATTTAATCCCAATATGGTCATTCCTAGTGAAGAGGAAGAAGCAAAGGTTGAAGAGAAGGAAGAAAAGGTGGAGGAGAAAGAGGAGAAGGTAGAAGAAAAGGAAGAGAAGGAGGAGAGGCTAGAAAAAAGGAGGAAGAAGAAGGCCAACACATATGGTGAAACTGTGGTCTCAAAAGATGATCCTAAGTAGGCTGATATGATCAAAGCCATAAATCAAAGCCTGGTTGAGGTCTTCTCTACATTAGCACCTAAGAAAGGAGATATCAAGATTGCAGTGGCAGAAGCTGAGATGAAAGCCATGTCTAAAGGAAAGAGAGTGCCTTCCCTTGAGGAATATACTAAGAAGATGAAAGAAAAGCACCTCTGAGACACAGGAGGATGATTCAGAAGAGGTAGATGGGAAAGTGTTGGAAGGAACCTTTGTTGACTTTGATTTGCCTCTTGGAGCTCTTCCATTATCACCAAGTCTTGCTCCTCCTAAGGTGGCCAATCCGACCAATTTCAAACTGGAGAAGAAGCTAGAAGGAAAGCCTCAATCTCCTTCTCTGGATCAGCAAATAGCTATCTTCGATCCATCTCATCTATTCATGGCCCCTCTTGAGATTCTAATATATGAGACCACAGTTTGAGACCACTTACCGCTAGAGGAAATAAGGAGGGATGGAGATCTCCTAAGGGATCTCCATCTCCACACAGTAAAGACCCTCTTGAAGTTGCAGCATCCATAGCTCAAGAGGTGGTTTAGGATCTAGAGGACAAGGTTGAGGAGAAAGAAGAGTCTGATGAGCACTCTCTATTGAAAGATAATGTGCAAGAGGAAGGTCTATTCCTATCAGCTCTTCGGAAGGAGGAAGTGTAGAGGACTTTAGTTGTTGAGTGGGGTGTTAAACCATCAGAATCAGATCCTGCTACTAAATTTGTTAGCATAGCACGGTCAATCTTCTCTAAAAACCACTTACCGCTAGAGGAAATAAGGAGGGATGATGAAGAGAACGAGAAGGATAGGAAGAAGGATGAGGAGGAGGATGATGAGATCAAGGTTATGGAGGGAATAAAGGAGATTAGAGCCAAATTCAAACCAACTCCTTACCAGCAGCAACCAACTCCCTACCAGCAAAAACCAACTCCCTACCAGATAATGAAGAAGAATGTTCTCTACTTATGGAAGCAAGGAAGGATCCAAAATGGTCTTAAAGAGATGATGAAGTTCATGGCTGAATTTAAAGCAGAAACTCTAAATCCTATTAAGGACTCTAGGAGAGAGCTGAGGTTTGAAGTCATCAAGGTTGTTGATAGCTTTACCATAAAGTGACTAACATCAATTTTACTCAGAAGAATGAGGCCTCTGATGATATTGAGGATGCAATTATCAAAGCTATTACTAATCTGGCTAAAGTTATTGATTAAGCCAAGGACTTAGTTATTGCAAGAGGATCTAGTACTTTTGGGGATCTTCAGAAGACTATTAATTCCTTTAGTACCCGAATCAGCAACCTATCTCTCCATTCCTTCTGCTACCATGATAGTGAAGTTGTTCCATTCCTTCAGCATTAGGCAAATGGGCTAAATACTCAGTGGGATCTGGAATCAGAAAGCTCTCTAAGTCATTCTCAAAAGCATCTTCCTTTCTATCCAAATCAAGGCTGATTCAGCAGATTTGTCCCTCCTCTTCAAGGAAATGCAAAGGCTATTCAAGATATCATTTAGGGATTTACGCTTAACGAGAAGAAGATAGTTGCTCAACTTGTTAGCACTGAGTGAAGGGAGAAGGATAAGCATAGCTTCAAGGAAGTCTAGGAAAGGCGTATGGTTTCTCGATCTACTTCAAGTGCCATGGAGGTAAATAATCCAGAGGAGAACAAGAGGAGTTTTTGGTGCTTAAAGAAAAACAAATTTTGTAATTAGCCTAGCTCTTACTTTTCTTGTAAAAACTTATAACTCATTTAAAATTAATGAAAAGTTTTTACTCTTGTTCTGAGTATAACTTTTCATTGTACTATCTTCTTTTATACTTACAAGAAAAAGACAAACCTTAAAAGAAGATGAAATTATCTCAGACTATAGTTTTAGATTATGAGGGAACAAGTTCATCATGTGCTTAAGTTCACTCAGAACTAACAAAATGAGGGAGATTGTTGGATTTTAAGAGTTGAATTTAAGTTTTGAAGGTTCTTAGTTCAGAAGCACAAGATGACTCAGAAGTTCAGTAGTGCTCAAGAAGTCATGCGAAAAAATAAAACGACTAATGGAATATCAGAAGGACCAAAGAAGGTCAGAAGAACAACACCATAGAAGAATATCAAAGACTTAGAGTCACAGGAAGCCCCTCTGAAGACTAATAAAGGGTAACTTAGTCTTTTTGCTCTAGAAGTCAAGAAAGTTGACCTTGCAATAAATGCTGCCACACGCTTTTGTACCTCAGTATGAATAAGGAAAATAGTTGTTACGAAATCAATATCAAAGACATTTCGTAAAACGCATTCTCAGTAAACCGTACAAATGCGGTTCCCAATTAATTCGTGACAGTTGTGGCGTGAATCAAATTTGGGTGTGGTTCTCAAACAGATTGGTAATGGAAACTTGAATATGAGACAACGAGGAAGTTTTTCAACATCAGTCCAAGTTTAATGGAAACATTCTCTCCCTATATAAAAGGATGATTTCTGCCATTGAAGAAGGTTGCCGGAACAATTGAAATCAATAGAGTGAAATCAAGCTTCAAAATCTAATTTTCTTTGTAATCAAACACAGGAAACTTCTCAGTTCACTACTTGTTTGTAAAATAGCTAACTAAAACAAAGTTCAGAAGCTCAAACTCTTTCTTTCAAAATACTTTTTGTATTACACTAGCTGAGGGTAAGTTAGTGTGAGGGAACATAGAAATCTTTTGAGATGGAATTTAAGAATATAAGAAGGTCAGAGCCTCAGATATAGTAGGAGGGAACTTTAGTATTGGTACAGCTCACTGAAGCATAGGCTGTTGGAGGGTATTTCAGTCAAAGCTGTGTAAAGGGTTTGCTCTTCGCAACAAAAAGAGTTCTTAGTGGATTAAAATCTTGGACTGGAGTTTCCAAGCACTAGATTAGGCAGAGGTTGAACTAGGATAAACTCTTTGTTTGTAATTTTCCATACTATTCTTTATCTTTGTGTTCAATGTATTTCTCATCTGAATCACTAAAAGCTTTAAAATGTGGATTTTGAGTAAATTGCCTTTATTCAAAAGTATTTTCAGAAGCTAAACATAGCTATCTTTTGAAATAGAATTTGAACTCAAAAAAAAGTCATTTACCCCCCTCTGACCTATTTTACACCTTACTGGGTCCAACACTCACCTTGGGCTATAAATAATCTCCTTCCCCTCATTGTTTTCTATCCTCAGCTCAGCCTTACTTTTGAGGTTTAACTCCTTTTTCTTACGAGTTTTTTTGTGAGATCCTTCAGGAGTTTCTCTAGCATTCACAAGAATTCTTTTGAAGGCTTATTCCTAGTTTGGAAAGAGCCTTCTCAATTATATCTTTTAGGTTGGTCTACGAGTAGTCTAGCAACCACTTGTAAATAGATGAGATCTCCCTCTATGTGCAATTTTGGTCGATGGTGTCTGTGCAGACTTGTAATAGATGCTATCATGGTTTGGAGGCTTATACTAAAGGATTATTAACCAATTATTCTAAGGGATCACCACGCCACATCAAAAGAAGGCACGCATCAACTTGTAATGCTTTAAACTCAGATGCTAGGTGTTTTTAATAATTTTTATAAACCTATAGCATCTATGCAATGTTTTAATTGAGATTATATCAATCATGCTATGCTTAGGAGATCTTTTAGGGTTAATCTTAAGCTTTGAAATTCCACCATGCTAGTTCACATGTTCATTAACTACCATAATTAACCAAAAAGTTTTACTCAAATCTATGACGAAAGATAGTTGATGGGCTTGCTATATAATTTCTTTTTAATTGCAAGTGCTGCTTTTCACAATTTAGTTCTTTTCCTAAACGTGATAGCACTTTAGCATATTCTTGTTTATCATCTTCACAAACTCATTGTCATCCATGTCCATTACCTTGAGCGCTCCCTTGCTAAAGACTTTCTTAACCATGAAAGGGCCTTCCCACTTGGTTTTGAACTTCCCCCTAACGTCAACATAGAGGGTTTTAGCTGCTTTAAGGCCAAGTCCCCAACTTTCAAGGGTTGCCTCTAGTGCTTGATGTTGCTATTATAAGCAATCGCCATGTACTGCTGATACATTTAAAGATGGTCTAGGGCATTCAAGAGATGTTCATCAATCATGTTCAACTATACAAATCTAGCTTTTGCCTAGTCTGACTTATTTAATTTGGCTTCCATGGCTACCCTCAAATATCTGACTTTGGTTTCCACTAGGAGAACTGTTTCTATCCCATAGACTAAGGAGAAGGGAGCATGATCTGTTGGTTTGTGCACACAAGTACCGTACCCCCAAAGCACAAATGGGTGCTTATCTTCCCAATCGCGGTAAGTAATTAGCATTTTGGACAAGATTTTCTTAATCGATTTGTTTGTTGCTTCCATTACCCCATTTGCATGAATTCTATAAGGAGATGAGTGGTGATGCTCAATACCATATTTTTTAATCAGATCAGCCATTGCCCCTTGGAATTGGAATCCATTATAGGACACAAGATGTGCTTTTCAATGAATTTTGTCATTTTCTTAGCGGCTGTGTTGGTGAAAGATTCGACATCTACCCATTTAGAGAAGTAGTCAACTGCTACAACGACATATCAATGCCAATTAGTTGAAGAGAGTTGGATCTCAGCGCTAACATCAATCCCCCACGTGGCGAATGACCAAGGAATTGAAAGATTATGAAGAGCTAACAAAGGTAAATGACTAATGTCCCCATATATCTGACATTCATGACACTTCTTTGTCTCGGAGATGCAATTCGCTATCATTGTATTCTAATAATAACCTTGCCACTGAATTATCTTTGCTAAGGCCAAGACATTCATGTGAGGGCTGCAATCACCCCTATAAAAGCTTCCTTTTCAGAAATATAATGCAGAAGCAAGCCGTCACTAGTATGCTTAAATAGATCATCTATAACAATTTTGAACTGAGCAGTTAGCTTATGAAGGGATAAGCATTCCAAATATGTTACGCCTTCTAGGAATTACCCATCATGAATCAATCAAACTATGTTTCGATACAAACAATTCTCATCCGCACAATAATAGAATTTCTCATTGGATGATTAAAGGAATACAGGCTTGATGGGTAAGGATAGAGGACCTTCCTCTATATAGGCTAAAGTAGCTAAAGAATCCTCCATTTAGTTCTCATCTCTGGGGACATGCTGAAACAAATATATCTTGAATTTTACTGCTAATGCCCATACTGCATCAGTGTACGGTTGAAGCGATTACTCCTTGATTTCCCAATCAATGATAACTTGACGAATGACAAGGGTGGAATCACGAGTTATAGTGACTTTTGTTACCACAACACTTCTCAAAGCTTACATATCGAAGAGGCATGCTTCATATTCAACCCCATTGTTAGTTATGGGAAGTTCAAGGCGCTTGGACTGCGGGATGACATCATTCTACAATATCACAAGGATAACCTCGAGACCTGCTCCTTGATGATTCATAGCCCTATGAAAGAACATTTTCCACTCTTCCATGATTGACTATATGGTCACTAGCTACTCATAAAGAAAATTTAAGTTCTCCACATAGTAAGAGTTGAGATCCTGATTGGCAAAGAATTCGATCAGTTATCAGCCCTTAATCACCATCTTTATGACTTATTCAATATGAAACTCAAAGAGGAGAAGCAACAAAGAGAGAGCTTACTATTCACCACTTTTCCACTGATAAGTTTAAAAACTAATGGTTCCTAGAACTTGTTTGTGAGACTTTGCTACACTCGTTTCGTAGGCTTATCCTCAAATAATGGTGCCAAAAACTTGTCCACGAAAAATGTAGGTGTTGTCAATACCTCTTACCAAATAGAAAAATGATGATAATTGTAAGTATACAGTTGCGATGTAGTTTTAAAAGATATTGAACCCACAGGGAAGGAACCAGGTCTAAGGAATAACAAGGAAAGAAAAAGTAAAAGAAAATAAAAAAAGATTTGAGACTTTTGGATAGGAAGATTAGAATGGAAAGTTGAGTAAATATAGATGTGGAAGATTTAGAGAAC
>CATIWQ010194334.1:0-18189 GCA_949673415.1 Euphorbia schlechtendalii | reverse complement strand
TAAAATATGAAAGTTGACAATTAAATTTGTTTAAGGAATTAAACTATGGGGTTTAATTATTAAACTTAAAATTAATTGGGCCAAATTCATAATTAAATTAAACCTAAACCTAATTGACTAATTAGGGATAAATATACAAATGATAAAGAAAAGAAACCTAATTCGAATTCAATACATGAAATAAAAATGTGAATATGGCAACCACATACATACATCTTTCACGTTTTCTCATGTAGGGGTAATTAGAATTTTATTTTTCTTGGAGTTTATTACCTTTGTTCTTCGTCTCTACGGCTAGCACCGGTCCCGATCGAGAGTAGTTCGTGCACGTGAGATTGGAGAGCTTCCACTTGAGAGCTTTAATGACATCCGTCTTTTAAAGAGACTATCAAGTAAGTATTTAATTAAAATTTATATCCTTTTGAAACCCTATCAATGGTTCTTGAGAAGATCCTATTCGAATTCGAGAAAATCTTAACCGGTAATTCCGCCGTTGCGGTTATGTTTTCGATGACAATTCCCTTCAATATATTCAATATTGTGACATTGTATATAGCAGTTGTTCAGATGAATTGCAGTGTTTGTTTGAAATACTTTAGCAGACCAACAGTTTTAAATGGTTGGCAGTTATAAATATACATATAACTAGTTATGAGAATAAGATCAGGAGTTGCGACTCGTGGTAAATCATTAAGCAGTCTTATCTCTCTAAAGATTTGAAAATTGATGACTACTTTGTCTAAAGAAAGATACAAGGATTATCTAGATTTTGGTTCATAATATGCATAAGGTAACTAATCATAATTTAAACATAATTACAATGTCGAATTCAACCCTTAAACATGATTTATATTAGTTTTTATATATTAAAAATCAAAGTAGAAACATTATACGTTAGCAGTTCAATTGCACATTAGCAGTAAATAACTTTAGCAAAGCTGGTTTCAATATATATGATTTTGTGTGCAACAGTGCAAGACTTTTAATTTTCAAAATACTAGCATACAAGAACAATTTAAACAAAAAAAAAAAGGACATTTGGTTAGAAACATTGTTGGGAAAGGCCAACCATTGTACCGGCCGCCGAAAAGTTCCATGAATGTGTGACATTTTCATTAGTGAACAGAACACCACTCTTTTACCAAGATTTTTGAAATATTCTAAAGGCAGTGGGTGTATGAATTTGTCGTAGATGCCATCACGTAGCTTCAAGTTTTTAGTTAGTGTTAGGTTTGTCTGATTTAATTAATTATACAAAATTTCGGAAAAGGCCAATACAAACTATTCAAAAACAACAAAAAAAAATAAAATTGCACGACCAGGTAAACATTAAAAAACATAAATGTATGGATTTTGTGGTATTTATATATTTAATTTTGAATCAGGAAAGTAAAATGAAGCATCACATTAACGTATCAGCTAGGAATACTATAAATGACTACTGATATTATGATAAATTATGTGAAAAAAATGTTTCATGCGTCAGTCAACAATTACTGCAACATAAACAAGAAAGAAGTGAATAAATTGGTTCTATTAACAAGTTCCCAGAGATGGATGGCGATGACCATAAACTCTGGCTCCTTCTCCTTATAGATAAAAAATATAAGATGAATTTGTAGATTTAAGGGTCATGTACCAATGTGCTGAGAAAAATTAATAAGAATGTAAATTTTAAATTAGTAAGAGTTGAGAATGTTTACTGTGTGTTTGAAATAAATATTTTGAAAGGAAATTAAAATTATTTAAAATTATGTATAAAATGCTCCCTCCAATTTTTTACACCCCTTCTTACACATTTCACGCTTATTAAAAAAATTAATTAACAAGGGCATGAAAATAGTAATTTACCCTTACATTTATTCAAGTTAATGTATCAAATTTTAACTTTTCTCTTTAAAATAAAATATGAATAAATGATGGTATATTTGGAAGAATGATGGAAAAGATAAATAAAATTTTGAAAAGAATAAGTATTTTGATTTTTCAAATTTTAGTTAAATGGATTACTAAAAAATCGGAAGCAGTAAATACAATTTATTACTGTAAAAATTTTCAATACATCCTTAATATGTATTACTAAAATGAATTTAAAATATTTAACTTACGAAGAGTAGCTCAATTTCAAGTCCAGCTGTTATTAAATATATTTGTAAATCGGAGTGAAAAGCCTTAACGAAGTCATTTATTGAAAAAAGATTTAAATAATTATCTTTATTTATATAACACATAAATTGAGAGGTAAACTCAAATTTAGCTCAAATATCAACTAATAAGATTAAATCAATTATAAAATAATTATGTCGATATAATAAATCGAAGCTACACCTACTAAAACATTCTATATTTTTCTAAGATAACGGCTTCTAGCAATTTTAAGCACACTTTGACGAGGTTCAATCTGTATATTAAATAAAAATAGAAACTATGATAATCAACATATAAATTATATCCAACTTACAGCTTTGAATGCGGGAACAGCGCCAAATGGCAGCTACCCATTGAGTCTTCTTTCTCACTCATGAATCTTTCTTCTTGCCTCTTATAATACTGTCAAAAGCAAAGAGCCAAAAATCGTTGCGCATAATTTATTCCGTTGTTAGTTATTAGTTTGAAAAGAAGAAACAATTTTTTGACTCTTCACTTGGTTCTAATAATCATATTGACTCCTGTATCTTAATTTGAGCACATTTAGTCCATATTATTTAGTATAATTTGTCATTCACATCATCTACTTCGTTTTTAAACATTAGTATTACTATTTAGCTTAGCAAAATTAGTGTACTACATCAAAATATGTGCATCGTAATAGTTTGACTCTAAACATGTATCTAACCAACCAAATTGCTCAATTTGAGAAAAATACAAAAACCCTTCCACTACGTATAATTCTAAATAATATTAACTCGTTTCTATTGCCAAATACAAGCTTGAAACACATGCATTGTGATACAGTTAAAAACATAGTTCCACCAGCCATTGCTAATAAAATTGTTCAATTTTAAAAAGAAAATATATGGTCAAAATGCGTTAAAACTGAGCTGCATGACAAATTGTTTTGCTAAAGAGGCCAAACTATACCTTGTCTTATCATAATTAAAAAGAAACGAAGACTTTTTACCCAATTAAGCAATCTAATACCTAACAATTCTTATAAAATAAAAAAACTTATAAAACAAAACTCTTGTTATGAAAAATGAACAGAAACCAACTTAATATACACTTCCAATAGTAATGGAGATTGAGCTTTCTAATCCAATAATGGCCCCTCCAGGTATTTTGCCAACTGGTTCTTTATTAGAATCACTAATTACTCTATCCAATGAAGTTTCTTCAATGGATAATCTTCCTAATATTCAAATTAAGAACATTTCAACCATTATTAGGAGAATTAAGCTTCTTTCCTCTTTGTTTGAAGATTTACAACAAACAAATATTCCTCTTCCTCCTTCCTCAATTCTGTGCCTTACTGAACTTTATTCGGTAATTCGAAGAGCAAAAACACTGATTCAAAGCTGTACTAATGGCAGCTGTCTTTGGAGTTTGATTCAGACAGAGTTCATTTCCAACATGTTTCATGTTCTTGTCAAAGAAATGGGAAGCGCTCTTGATATTTTGCCTTTAAGCTTGCTTAATTTATTGGCTGATACAAGAGAACAAGTCGAACTTGTCCATAAGCAGGCGAAACGGGTAAATTTGTTAGTCGAGGCGATAGAAGTCGAGAAAAGAGAGCAACTTTTGCAGATAATGAATCACAAGAACATCAAGAACAAAGAATTCGTAGATTTCCGAAAAGTCATAGATGTCTTCTGTAGCATTGGATTGAGAAATTCGTTCGATTTGGATCAAGAACTCGTAAGACTCGAAGCTGAAGCACAGAAACAAGCCGGAACTGGCGGACTGATCGTTGTTTCGAAGATCAACAATCTTATATCTCTTCTTACATCCTCAAAATCGACGATTTTCGCTCAACAAGACAGCGAGGAGAAAACAAAAGGAGAAGACATAAAACATGTCTCTTCATCTTCTCAGTCGGTTATTTCGAATGTTCCCGACGAGTTTCGCTGTCCGATTTCCTTGGACTTGATGAGAGATCCCGTGATAGTTGCATCGGGTCACACGTACGATCGGAATTCGATAGCCCAATGGATAAACGCGGGCCACCACACTTGTCCGAAAAGCGGGCAAAGACTAATCCACATGGCTTTGATACCGAATTACGCATTGAAAAGCTTAGTTCACCAGTGGTGTCAAGTCAACAACGTTCAGTTACTCGACAATTCGCCCTCGGAGCGAAACGGCAGCAAGAGAAAGTCGCGGGAAAAGGCCATCGATCACATCTCCGCGGTCAAAGCAGCAGCCGAATCGGTCAAAATGACGGCCGAGTTCTTAGTGGGGAAACTCGCGATGGGGTCCCCCGGGATCCAACGGCAAGCGGCTTACGAGATCCGGTTATTGGCGAAAACCGGGATGGATAATCGCAGGATAATATCCGAAGTGGGGGCCATACCTTTTCTAGTGACTTTACTAAGCTCAAATGACCCGAGAATTCAAGAAAACGCGGTCACCGCATTACTTAACCTATCGATATTCGACAACAACAAGATTCTTATAATGGCGGCGGGGGCTATTGACAACATAGTAAAAGTACTCGAATCGGGAAAAACTATGGAGGCAAGGGAGAACGCCGCGGCGACTATCTATAGCCTGTCGATGATAAATGACTACAAGGTGGTCATAGGGGCCCGGCCAGGGGCGATCCCCGCCTTGGTAGGGCTACTAAGAGACGGGACGACGACGGGGAAACGGGATGCCGCTAGTGCATTGTTCAATCTCGCGGTTTATAGCATGAACAAGGGGAGTGTCGTGGATTCGGGGGCTGTCCCGTTGCTTGTCGAGATTTTGATGGACGACATGGCGGGAATTACAGATGACGCGTTGGCGGTTTTGTCCTTGCTTTTGGGTTGTGCCGAGGGGTTGCGGGAGATAAGGAAGAGCCGAGTTGTGGTGGCTCTTCTTGTCGATCTAATGAGGTTCGGGTCGGCTAAAGGGAAGGAGAATTCGGTGAGTATTTTGTTGGGGTTGTGTAAAGACGGGGGAGAGGAGGTTGCGAGGCGGCTTTTGATGAACCCGAGAAGCGTTCCGTCGCTCCAGAGTTTGTCGGGTGATGGATCTTTGAAAGCTAGACGAAAAGCGGATGCATTGCTTAGATTACTTAATAGGTGTTGTTCTCAAGCTCAAAGTCAAACTCAAGTTGAATAAAATTGAAGAGAGAAAAAATGTGTACATTTTATGTAATACATGTATATCATATGGAATACTGATGCTCTTTTGTTTCTTTGTAATCGATACTATTTTAGTGAAAATCAATGCAATATCCTCATGTGTGGAAATCAATGCAAGATTGAAAAGCATTTTTGTTGAGCAAACAAATATCATACATTGCCAATGAAGGGATGCGTATCTTGATATATAAGTATTGACAATATCCTCATTGTTATGCTGTTTTTGGAGTTGAAGTTCAAAAATGTATCTACGAGAATTTAGTCCCAAAGTGAATAGTATTATACTATAGTGGAATATATGATGTTCTCGAACTTTTGCGAAGCTCGCGTAATAAATCTACCCATTCTTATAAACGTTACCTATTTGAGAAAGTCCTGTCCACACAAGCTCAAAATCAATTCATTGTATCATATTTTATTTCCATCGTGATTTATTCTTGAGGGTATAAATTATACCACGTCAATTGGTTCGCAGATTGACTAAAGTAAAATGTAAAATTCCTTAATCAATTCTTGAGAAAATATTATATTATTCCATCATATTTTATCCTATTCCAGTCGGGTAGCAAACCACACATACATGTGAAGAAATATGGGGTTGATTTAGTCCAAAAATTGGAAAAACAAACTTAAATGATATTCTTCTTCTTTGGTAGGATGATGGCCGGTGACTATCGAGTCCATATAGTCGAGTCCATCTAATCAATGGGCTTTTTATTTTCACTAGCGCCGAACACGTAAAAATTCTTAATTTCTTTTGCTTAGGTTGCATACATATCTTTGAAAAGCGTGAGTTTCAAATTCATGACTCATGATCTCCCACCTCTACTTAAAATTTAATACAATTGTTAGTTGTTGTGTATTAATGTGTTCAAACCATATATATCACGTGTCAAACATCAAATATGATGGAGAGCATTTTGTAGTGAGAATAAGTCCGATCCTCGAAAAATTGACCTCGATATACCGAGATCAAAGGTGAATGCACACACTTTATCTAAGTTCTTGAACTTCATGTAAGACATTTTAACAATTTCTTGCAAACAACAAATTTACATATTAGTTTTGGATCAATTTCATGTGAAGGGACCTGTCTTCTTGGAATTTAAAAGTTTTGAAAAAAATTAATTGAAACTAAATTAGCTGAAGTCTTCACACAAAGAAAACACAATTCATATATAACACAATTTGTTGTGGTATTTTGTGATTTTGTCTGCCGTGTCTAAATAATATTTTATTCAAGTAAATCTTGTCTTCATTTAGTACATGATAGCTGTTGCAGTTGCAGAGATCACACGTTATTACAAGGATTTTGTTCCAGGTGATTTGAGTATTTCAATATCTTCATTTTCTGTTCTAATCTACTCAATATCAAACATTTATGCATGATTTTCCAAGACAAAATCACCCTACACATTAATTAATTAATTATTTAATCGTTAAAACAACTATACCGTATGTGCATATTTTGTAATCAATCCAAAATTTTATACTTTGTAGCTTTTTATCAATTTAAATGCATTGTAATGACAATTTATATACTCTCTAATTCTTAATACTAGTCATTTTAATCTTTTAACTTTGGTTCATTTTACTTGTCATGTCAGAATATTAATGCAACTCTTAGTTTACCCTTGCATTTATTAGAAAAGATGTTAAGTATATATTAATTTATAAATTGTTAATTAAGAAAAAAGGAAATTTTATTATAAAGCAAAAGAGATAGATTAATCATTTTAATATTACATTACATGTCATATTAGTCTAGACGAAAAGTCTATAATAACTAGTATTAAGAATCGGAGGGAGTAAAAAAAATTCACATCACACCATATATGACTTAAACTTTGAAAGTTTTAAAAATCATATTAAAGATGCTGTGACACCAAATTGAAGACATTATTTTTACAAAAATATGGTTATTGTGATATTCCCTTAATATACGAGATATGAACATTTGATTTGATTACATACAGAATAAAATTTACTCAAAATTAAAAAATTTAATTTTCAACATGGTTAATTTTATGTACTAATCATATGACATTTCAACGGACTGAATAAAGTGAGATATTCGCATAAATCTATATTTAGGTTTCGCTAGTTGTCTCGTTAACAAATAGCTAAATTAAGCATAGGTTCTAAATAATTAATTCGGTAGTGAGGTAATATGTGTTAATTAAAATAGATTCGCAACAACAATAATAAAATAAGTAAAACAATAAAGAGACATGGAGATTTAAGTGAAAAATCTTAAAGGGAAAAACCACTGGGCACAACGATAACTCCACTAATAAATAATGGGAATACAAAATACAGGCTCTCTTAAGTATAACCAAACTCGAGATATAATTTTAGGATAGTTGAAAAAACCCCAATTTTACTCACAAGATAAAATCACTCAACTCCCTCTCTCCCTAATTACTCTTTTGTGGTAATAAATTACTCTACAAAAGGAAACTTTCAAAATACGCTTGTGTAGGAATAATGCTCTATAAAAGAAATTAAAGACTTCCTTAATTTTCGGATGATGTTTGGATTGTCAGGTGTGAGCACGAGATTTTGTACCAGCTCGCGCGTTCAATGATGACGGCTTTTCGGGATATTTATCCTCGAATCACACATTTTTCGACCGTTCGAAGATCTTCAAATGGGAGTTCTCCTCGTTAAAAATAATGTTTGGGACCCTAAATAAATATTTAGGACCATGGAAAATATTTAAAAGGCTCAAAGTGAAAATTTAAAGGTTTATAATATTTTTTTAAGGGTCCAAAATAATTTAATAGGATTATTTGAAAATATAGGTATATATAAATTTATATATATATATATATATATATATATATATATATATATATATATATATATTATTTTATAATAAAAAAAATTAAAAAAAATATTAAAGTAGGCGGGGGACCAAAGAAATGAATTTCTTCGCTGAACTCTTACCTGTCCGAATTTCTATAAATTAGAGACTTTTTTTGGATTGAAGGGGGTTCGAAAATTCAGAGAAAATTCTCTTTTTCAGATAAAAAAACACAGACAAATACTGCAAATATTTTTTTTCTTTTTTTCTAATATTTTCTTGGATCCAAAACACGCTTGGATTATAACTTTTAAAATTTCTTCTACTTTTTTACAAATACCCTCAGATATTCTTGGGTCTAAAATAAATTTAAAACCCGAGTCTGATTATCTTTTGGATAAATAAACACTTATTTTCCAATTAAACCACAACTAAATCAAAACGAACGAGGACGCTTCTGGGGATCGAACGGATACGCCCAAGTGGATTCACGCCGAAAGGGTAAGCCTCTGAGTTTCTAGAATTGCGGCTTCTATGCTTTTGTCTGCTTCATCTTTTTCTAATTTTTATTTGTGGACCTAAGAATTATTTTTATTCCTTATTATTGTAAATGTTGTAACCTTCTCCTTCATCTTTCATTTCTTTTCTTTATTAATGGAAATTTATATTAGAATACCCCCACGAAGGGAATAAAACATATTCCCGGATAACAGGCTTCACATTTTGCCATGTGGTCATTTTCACTAATAAAATTGACAAACATACGTGTAAATAAAAATGAACTATTTTTATTTAAAAATAACAACTTTAAATCGTCGGTGTTTTAATTAGGCCATACGGGCCTTCTCAAAATTAAATCGAACATATGTGTCATATCTCGTGCTATCCTTTATGGATGCAGGTTAGATGTATGCCTAGGATTTATTTTCCTTCGGGTATTGCATATATTTTTACGGAAAATGTAATTAATAGGTTGGCGGGCGGTTGCATCCCTCGATTTTTGTAATTTTTGTAATCTTTACTTTTCTGCATTTACTTACTGTTTTGTGGATGGGTTTACTGTTTTTTCTATACGTGAATCATGCACATAAACTCCAAAAAAAGACCTAAGCACGAATATGCGTAACTAAGAAAATACGGTATTCTATAGATGTAATATAATGTGATAACTTAAGAAATAAGCAACTTATCCCGGACCCGAATCTCTGTGTCTTAGTGTGCCGTCCCCCGGACGTTATGCCTCACAGGATTCTAATTCCTGGAAAAAGCTAATCCAGGTGGCGACTCCTCACTAAGAGACGGAGAATTCGGGTTTGAACCAATCTAAAAATGTTTTCGCTCTCTCTTTCAAACCTTTTCCGAGTTCCACGACTCGGTGCTTCTTCTTAAACACCCTGGTGGACTGCGCCTCTCATCTCAGCGCACTCTCGGACCACCGCTCCGTGTCGTCCGCTCACACCAGGAAATGACCTTTTATAGCTAAATTGTTCAACTAACAATTTGACAATGTGATGGAAACTCATTTATTAAGTTGGCACACAATGCGAACAAACCAACATGTAATTGAATAATTTGTCAACTGTCTTTGATAAACTTTGGCAGATGAAATGCCACCCTTTGCAACCCCATTAATGTCTGGACCCATCAATTCTCCCCATCCAGACTCATGGGGTTATCATGTCAGCTCCTAATTGGAGCTCATGTCGATCAACTCACTGCACAGCTCAAACATCTCCCCGAAGAATCACTTTAATCAGCATATCTGAAGGGTTCTCTTCTTTTGGAATTTTCTCTAGATGAAGAACTCCATTTTCCAGTTGCTCTCGTATCTAGTGATATTGGTTATCAACGTGCTTTGTTCGAGAGTGATACATAGTATTCTTGCTTAAGTCTATTGCACTTTGACTATCGCAATATACTATGCAGTCGTCTTGCTTTTGACCCAACTCTTCAAAGAATCTCTTTAACCAAATCATCTCTTTTCCTGCTTCAGCATCTGAGATGTACTTTACTTTGGTCATAGAAAGTGCAACACATTTCTGTAACTTAGATTGCCAAGAAATTGCTCCCCCGATAAATGTAAACACGTATCTCGAAGTTAACTTTCTATAATCGAGATCTCCCGCCGTGTCAACATCAACATAGCCTTCTAAGATTGGTTTGGATCCTCCATAACACAAGCACTTCTTCGAGTTTCCCTTCAAATATCTCAGAATCCACTTCACTGCTTCCGAGTGTTGTCTTCCTGGATTATCTAAGAATCTGCTTACAACTCCAACAACATGTGCAATATCTGGCCTTATGCAAACCATTGCATACATGAGACTCCCCACAAGAGAGGAATATGGAATCTTTCTCATATTTTCCTTCTCTTCTTTAGTTGATGGACAAGATTCTTTACTCAGCTTCAGATGACCGATAAGAGAAACACTAACTGGTTTAGCATTCAACATGTTGAAACGTTGTAGCACACACTTAACATATTTTTCTTATGATAGCCATAACCTTTTATTTCTACTATTACGAAAAATCTTCATGCCCAAAATTTATTGTGCCGCTCCTAAGTCTTTCATGTCAAAGGATTTCGCTAATTGAGCTTTCAATTGACTAATTGAAGAAACATCTTATCCCACAATTAACATGTCATCGATATATAATAACAATATGATAAAGTTATTATCAGAGAAGCGTTTGAAGTAGACACATGGATCCGCCTGAGTCTTCTTATAACCATGACTACTCATGAAAGAGTCGAACTTCTTGTACCATTGTCTGGGTGCTTGTTTCAACTCGTACAGACTCTTTTGCAACTTACAAACCAGGTTTTCTTTCCCTTTTACTTCAAAACCTTCTGGTTGCTTCATGTAGATCTCTTCTTCTAAGTCACCATGAAAGAATGCTGTTTTCACATCTAATTGTTCAAGCTCAAGATTCAAACTTGCTACCAAGTTTAAAAACATTCGAATAGAAGTCATCATAGCCACCGAAGAAAAGATTTCATCAAAATCAATTCCCTTTTGTTGCTGAAATCCTTTTACTAATAGAGGAGCTTTATACTTCACCAGCTTTCTATTGCTATCTCTTTTGAGCTTGAAAACCCATTTGCACTTCAATTCTTTTCTACTTTTTGGAAGTTTGACTAACTCATAAGTGTTATTTTTCTGCAAGGAATTCATCTCATCTTGCATCGCCTCCAGCCATGATTCTTTATCTGCATGAGTTAGAACTTCTTGGAAATTCTCCAGCTCCCCCTCATCGGTAAGGAGAATGTACTCAGAACTAGGATACTTTGATGTTGGTTGACAATCCCTGGTAGATCTTCTAAGCTGCTGGTTAGCTTCTTCTTGCTGGGTAGGTTGCTCCCCCTGCTCATCAACATCTTCTTCTTCATGACCTTCCATTAGTTCCGGTAGTTCAACATTTCCTCCAATTGCATTGTTTGATTATGAAGGAACAGTGCTAGGAATGAAGCCATTAACAAACCTCGACTTGTCATTTTTCTTGAAGCTTTCGATTATCTCATTCTCTCGAAAGACTACATCTCTGCTTCTAATGACCTTCTTCTCTGGGTCCCATAGTTTATACCCGAACTCTTCATCTCCATATCCTATGAAGATACAGGGACTTGCTTTATCATCAAGCTTTGACAGTTGCTCCTTAGGCACATGTGCAAATGCCTTGCAGCCAAATACCTTCAGATGAGAGTATTGAACATCTTTTCCATTCTATACTCTTTCTGGAATATCTAAGTCTAGAGTGAAAGATGGTGACCTATTGATGACATAGCAGGCTATGCGTGCTGCTTCTCCTCAAAATGACTTAGGTAAGTTAGCCATTTTGAGCAAGCATCTAACCTTCTCTACAATGGTACGATTCATCCTCTCTGCTACATCGTTGTGTTGTAGGGTACCGAGAATAATTTTCTCATGTCAGATTCCATGTTTAGAGTAATAGTTCTCAAACTCGTGAGATGTGTGTTCACCACCATTATCAGTTCGAGACATTTCAACTTCTTGTTAGTCTCTCTTTCCACCATGACATGAAACTTTTGGAATGACTGGAAAACCTGATCCTTTATTCTTAGGAAATATATCCACATCTTCCGAGATGCATCGTCAATGAAAGTAACAAAATACTTGTTACCCCCCAAGGTCTCTATTTCAAAGGGGCCACAAACATCTGAGTGCACTAAGTCAAGAATACTTGACTTTTTGCTTGATGACTTGTTGAATGACACTCTATGTTGCTTACCGAAGAGGCAGAAATCACATGGGGATAGTGGTGTACCATTAGTAGAAGTTACAAGCGCCTTCTTTGCTAAAATCTGCAACCCTTTCTTACAGATGTAAGCCAATCTTCTATGCCACAAGTCTGGTGAAGACTCTTCTTCAGCCGCATGCAATCCATCTTTACAAATGATTACGTTTATTTTGTAAAGTATACAAATCATGGTTTCTTTTGCAATCATAAAGGAATTCCTTATAAGCTTCCATTTCCTACTCCCGAAGAAATTCTTGAACTCTTCACGATCTAGGACACCACAAGATATCAAGTTAAGCCTTAAATCAGGAACATACCTAACTTCTTTGAGGATGAGTGTGAAGCCAGTGTTCATCTTGACACGGATGTCACCAATGCCAATAATTTTGGAATGGCCACTATTACCCATCTTCATCATCCCAAAATCTCCTGCTTTGTAGGTGATGAAGAACTCCTTGTTGGGAGTGGCATGATAAGATGCTGCAGTGTCTATCACCCATTCCGTCTCATCTTGACTTAAGACTTGGATATATTGTTCTTTGTGACTGAAAGAAAGAACAACAATCTCCTCAGCTGCTGCAGTGGTGTTCTTGTCTTCTTCTTGGTTATTGTTATCCTTTTGTTCCCTCTTTAGCTTTCGGCAGTTCCTCTTCAAATGGCCTTCTAGTCCACAGTGGTAGCATTTGACTCAACCCCTAGACTTGGATCTGCCTCTAGACTTGTCTGAATTGTTAGAACCTTTAGTTCTACTCCGACCACTGTATTCGGTGATAAGAGCTTAACTGCTTTCGTTAACCATGACTTTCCTCCTAGTCTCCTCGTTGAGCAGAGTGCTCACAACGTGGTTTAAGGACAGTATTCCATCTGGAGCAGAATTGGTCACAGACATTACCAAAGTATCCCAACTCTCTGGTAAAGAGCTGAGCAACAATAAGGATTGAACCTCATATTCTAGTGTGGTTTTCATAGAAGATAACTGATTAATGGTACTTTGAAATTCATTCAGAAATTTGGTAACAGAAGTTCCCTCATGTTAACAAGTTTCCTTATTAGGAATAATTTAATCCCAGCAGTTTTTCGATCATAAAGATCTTGCAACTTCATCCATAATTCATGGGCAGATGTTTTCTCTGAGACATGACCGTACACGTTGAAATCTATCCATTGGCGAATAGTTCCAACGGCCTTTCTATTCAACTTGATTCAATCGGGTTCTTTCATATCTTTGGGCCTAGCAGTGTCTCCTTCGATTGCTTTGTGCATATCTCTACAGTATAAGATATCCTCCATCATGGGTTTTCAAATTGACCAGTTGGACCCATTCAATTTGATCATGGATGTTGAAGAACCTTCCATTTTAATTAACACAACCACCTTTGTTGGACCTGCCCTGATACCACTTTTTAGGTCCCGAATAATTAATTCGGTAGCGAGGTGATATGCGTTAACTAAAATAGATTCGCAACAACAATAATAAAACAAGTAAAGCAATAAAGAGACATAGAGATGTAAGTGGAAACCCTTAAAGGGAAAAATCACTGGGCACCAAGATAAATCCACTAATAAATAATGGGAATACAAAATATAAGCTCTCTCAAGTATACCCAAACTCGAGATGTAATTTTAGAATAGTTGGAACACCCCAATTTTACTCACAAGGTAAAATCACTCAACTCCCTCTCTCTCTAATTACTCTCTTGTGTTAATAAATTACTCTACAAGAGGAAACTCTCAAAATACTCTTTTGTAGGAATAATGCTCTACAAAAGGAATTAAAGACTTTCTTAATTTTCGGATGATGTTTGGATTGCCAGGAAATGATCTTTTATAGCCAAATTGTTCAACTAACAATTAGACAATGTGATGGAAACTCATTTATTAAGTTTGCACACAATGCCAACAAACCAACACGTATTTGAATAATTTGTCAACTTTCTTTGATAAACTTTGGCACCCTTTGCAACCCCATTAATGTCTGGACCCAACACTTACCCTATCAAATTAAACGAGTACAGACTTCATGTGAAAATATGATTTGAATGTTTTCATTTTGTGGCATTTTATCAACAAATGTATCATTTAAATCAAGATATAATATAATAAAAAACAATAATAATTAATCAATTTTTACTTGGGTGTTCATACAAATACGATAATATTCAAATTAAACTAGCATATGAACAAGAATCTCATGACCTCACTTAAAATGGTGTGTCATTTATAAAGTGAGATCAAGAGTACTACTTGCCCTAATTCTGCCATGATTCGTTTTTCTTCGACCTTCCTCCCTATTCATATGTTAGCTTGGGTGACAAACATGAATTCAATGAAAGAGATAAGCTTTCATCTAATTTTTCAGTTACTCCGAGCGATAGGTTCAAATCCAACTCATCACAATCCGACATCTTCCTTTTTCATGTATTCGTCATTTTTTGAAAAGATCTACAACTTTCATCAATGTTCTTGATATTCATCCCTCCTCTTCCTTGAATTTTTTTTATACACAAGTTTGAATCCAATAATTTGGGAAACGATAACAGTTCATCGATAGATTGATTCGTTGCACAATCAATTTCTTCGTCGATAGAAGTGAAATAGATCTTTCCACTGAAGTTAGGGGTATATATATATGGTAACCATTTCCTTTCAAAGAAGCATCTTCACATCTTCAAGAAAAAAACGAAAGTAAATAATTATTTTATTATTATACTTCTTATCAGTGTTTTAGAAAGTGTTAGGTGCTAGTCGGGACTCGGGCGGAAAGGATTTCCGAAGACTAGGGAGGAATTAATCGAAGCCTGGGCGGGGATTAATCGTTTTTTAATAATTTTATTAGTTTTAATATATTTTAAAATTATAAATTAAAAAAAATCTAAATTATAATATAAAATATTATAAAAATAATAATAAACATTTAAGATAAAAAATTTAAAAATTATTACAAAAATAAATTTTGTTACAAGTGTTTTTATTTTGATGTGTAGTATATTAAAATTCATATTTTTATATACGGCTTAGATTACATTGTTTCATTTTGAGACTCAAAAAGAGAAATCTATACCGAGAACATTTTAATGTGTACTATTTTACTTTTACCAACTGAAAAACATTTTGTGAATTAAACAAATTGAAGTATAATTATTATAAATATCGGTATCTTGAAAATTTGCATTTAGGCGAAAAAAAATCAGACGAGGCAGTATCTAAGCGGAAAAATCAAAATAGGCGGCGATAAATCGGTCAATCGCCTTATGACGCCTTAGGAGCGAAAAGTCGGGTGGCGACCTCAAAATAGCACCTAAACTAGGTAAGAGAGGCGGGGATTTTTAAAACAGAGCTTCTTATAGGCAGACAAATTTGATTAGTCGGTTTGAGATTGAAATAACAATGTTTAGATGAGTTCGGTTAAGCAATAATAGTAGCATTCACAATACTTTAAATCGTAGCTTTAAAAGCAATTTGAAGCTTAATTCTTTTCAGTTTTCACAAACTGAAGTGTTTAAGTAGGGTTTGATTAAGTATTAATTTCATACCTTAAATTGTTAAAATCCCTTTGCTTGAAAGCTTGCAGCATAGGAAGCTGACTGAGTTTAAAGAAATTTTCATCTTCTCTACATCCCTGGCCTTCTAATGAATTACATTCTCATAATCAATTTACAATATATTCATTTATTAATATTTGGTATACAGAATAATATTCATTAACATTTATAGTGTAATATTTATTCTAATAAACTATTTTGTTATATCATAGGTTTAATAAAATTCAAATTAAGAAAATTTTACCCATAGGTTTTTATTATTATTTCTAATCAGAATAGCAGCAGCAATATAATAATAACAGCAGCATTTTTCTATATTCATCTAATTTTTTATAATGAATTTTCTTGTAGTTGACATTTTAATATAATTTTTTGTTAAGATGAAAATAGTAAATACAAAGACTAATTCAAATTGGAATGATACAAATAGGATTAGTCTTTTTCGTTGAAAAAGCTAATATATACAATTAATGCACATGCATAAAATTTGAATTTGGTGTCATTATGATTAACTGGGATCCAGTTTTTAAGTGTTTGTTGGATGATTGATTGATGTTGAACACTTCATAAAGCTTCCATGGTTTTTTATTTTACTTGTTCTCAAACAAATCTTAAATTGCTTCTTATCTTATTTGTATAATTGAAACATGGGAGTATGAGTACAATTGCATTGTATATGCCATATTACCATGCATGAATACTGAATACCTAAGTATAATTATATTAAAGTATATTTGTGTAGGATCGACAAGTAGCATATAATAATCCTGAGAGCTTATGATTGTATAACTTTATGCGACTCTATTCGTAAATTGCTTTTTTTTTTTTTGTGGGCATCAAATAATGGAAACCGAACCGGAATAAATTGGTCTAGATGGGATGCTTTATGTAAACCCAAGAAGTTCGGCGGTATGGATTTCGCGATATCACTTCGTTCAACACAGCCCTTCTATCAGAACAGCTTTGGCGATTCCTAATCAATCCCCTGAGAGCTTGGTTGCTCGGACCTTTCGTGTTAGATACTTCAAGCAAGGTTCGGTTCTATCAGCTACTATTACGGGAAATCCAAGTTACGTTTGACGAAGCTTATTCTCAGCTATGCTGTTTTTCCAAGAGTCCATTCGGTGGAGAATTGGAAACGGTTTGAAGGTAACGGGCATGTGCTGGGTGAATGATGAGTAGCGTATTCTGTTGAAAGGGAAGGAAAATGCACGGCTTGAAGGGGTCATGGTGGCTGATTTAATCACTAACCAGTGCTAGAACCATGGCAGAATCCATGATCTTTTTGAAGATGAAGAGTACGAGGCGATTCTTCGAACTCCGTTACCGCTGTCCCCTCGCGATGATACGGCTTGGTGAGCCTTCGAGACGAACGGACTCTTTACAGTAAAATCCACCTACCGAGCTTTAAATACAAGCATCGTTGCGAGCTCGTCTCATATTCCTTGTGGAATTCCTTGTGGAATTTGAAAATTCAGACCAAAATCAAAGTTTTCATATAGCGTCTAATCCGGAATATTCTGCCGATCCACAACAAATTGTTAACTAAGCATGTTGTTGACAATGATATTTGTGTTGTTTGTTAGTTAGGGACTAAGTCTACTTTGCATATGTTTTTTTATTGTATTTTTGCTAGAGATGTGTGGAGCGTGTTTGATGATAGCCTTATAATCCCGTACGGGTGTGATGTTCCCTGTCTGTTAAGGGATTGGTTTGGTAGCAAATCATTATTTTTTATGCAGCAGGTGTGCTACATCCTTTGGTCAATTTGGGGTGCCCGAAACAAAAGACTTTGGAGCAATATTTTCACGCAACCTCGCGCGGTGGTTCGTCAGGCTGCTGCCATGATCTGTTCCTATGGCTCCCGCTCCAACCCACTGTAGACTGCTCCCAATCAAGCCAAAAATGCTATCCACCATCACCCGAACTCAGTTTTGGCTAGTCTGAGGGCAGCCTGCTGTACTTGGGAAAGGCCCCATGCCCCTTTCATTAAGTACAACTGTGACGCAGCTTTGTTCTATGAAAGTAACTTGTGTTCATTCAGCTTTGTGATTCGGAATAGTCACGGGATGTTCATAGCAGCTAGAGCAGGCCCTCTTCCAAGTAATATTTCCTTTCTTGAGGCCGAAGCACTCTCGGTTAGAGAGGCGCTTTGTTGGATGAAGGAGGCCGGGTACACTCATATTATCGTGGAGATTGATAATAAGTCTTTATTCGAACTTTTAACTCCGGTCTTTCTTACTTAGCTTCGATTATTGAGGATTGTGTTAGTCTAGCTAGAGATTTTGTGTCTTGC
>CATIWQ010194329.1:0-10530 GCA_949673415.1 Euphorbia schlechtendalii | reverse complement strand
ATAATAAAACAAAGTTTTTGACTATTTCATAATGTAAAGTGCAAGAGCATAGTGGAATCTATGTGGAGTGAGAACTCCACACACATGTAATTATGGAAAAGTCCAAATATCCCTAATCATATATTCATTGAGGTTAGAGGTTAATGAAGTAGACAAACTAGCATGTTTAGGTTTACTCCTTAGATTGGATCCAAGTTACTGATCTCACAAGTTGAAGGTGGTACCTTGAGTTAACACATGAATGTATTCAGGTACTACATTAGAGACCGCTATAAGATAGATACTCGGAAATAGCTATATCTATGTGTTTGTGTCACATCTTATTGCAGTAGCAGTACGAGTATCCTCAAACCTGAGATTTGGTTACCTTGTGCAGGAGTTGATATACTTTGGGTCATACTTATTCACACCTTGATGATTAGGCTGATACAGGTGATTACTAGTATAGTGATGACTGTTCATTGGTAAGCTGAGTAGTTAAAATGGGATCTATCGCTCCTGATATACTGATATAATGAGATTTTTACCTTAAGGCCTCCTCTTGAAGTGACACTCATAAACCTATGATCACAGTATGAGATTGATAGAACGGGTTTCTAGTCAATCTTAGTACATAAAGGTGAGTGATGTTCTTCATGAATAAGTCTAATTCTGGGATGGCTATGATTATTACATGATCTAACACTTAATCCAAGATCAATATACTAGATGGTTCTTAACCTGATGGAAGGAGTTTCTTGTACTAGTTACTATTGCAGAACAAGATAAGGTCAAACGCATGTGATTACGAGTATCGACAGATCATACATGTTTGCAAGGAAGTCCATTTGAGAGTCTAAATTTATTAGATTCCATACTGATTTGGAACTCTAAGCCTAAAGGTTCTTGGATGGGAAGCCAAGTTTAGGTCAACCACTAACGGCTCTATACTTCGGGATCCTATGAGGCCACACACATTGAGACTTCATCGGACTAAAAGGGCTATTCCAACTGGTTTTTGATGGACCATTAAATGTTCGAACCAAATAATATTTGAAAGAGGATTTTGAAAATTTCATTAGGTGGAGCAAGGGAATTTTTCCCATTCCGAGTGGGCCTTGTGAACATAGTTTGTTTCCAGGAGGGGGCCTATGTGGAAATGTGCTACCGGGCTGTTAGCATGTGCTGGCACAAGCCAGTGCAAGCTGGTGAGCTATAAGTGTGTAAGCACTACTTGGAAATGCTTGTGGCCTTTAGGGCAGTCTCACTAGCAGCTCGCAAGCGTAGCTTATGGGAAGTACTGAACAGTCTCGCTTGTTGGATAAGAGAAGCCCGAATGGCTTCTAAAAACAATCCATGTAAGTGGGCTATGCATGCGGTTTAGAAGCTTGTGCTAATGATGTCCTATTTGATTGTTCTATGGGATTGCTGCACCACACCAAAGGAAGGCACACATCAAAGGGTAATGCTCTATGGTGGTTTGTGATAGCTTAATATCACAGCAAAGGGGGTGAATGTAGTTACTTGGTTCTTTTTAAGATTTGTAAAATTCTTTTCCAAGTTCAGCTTTTAGATGCGTGTTGAGTAATGTGTTGAGTGCATGTCTAAAAACTGTAAACTACTCAGCTTCGCTAATTTAGTTTATCTTCAACTTGTGTTGAGTACTTAACGTAGCTTAGATTGGTTTTTCAAGCTTAACTTATAAAACATAGAGAATGATGAATGATCAAGGTGCTTTAAAGATAAATGACAAATATTAGAAATTCAACACCTAAGATTTTATACTGGTACCGAGCCTACCTCCAGTCCTTGGATTCCTTTCTAAGCTTTAATCCACTAGTGTATCTTTCCTTCCTTAGGCGGAGAAGCCTTTAGAGCAAGTAGAATCGATTATAGAAAGTGCCTGCCTTTCTAACTACCTCTTAAATACAATTTATGTACCCTTCCTAAACAGTTACTCATAAGTGAATAAGAAGTTCCGAACTAAGGATTTCCACTTATAAAAATCATTGAATCCTTTTACAATGTTAAATCTAAGATTGATTCTCTCTATTGGAAATTAATTGATCGATTTGTGTTTGCTTCAGAATGCTTGAGATGGAATTTTTGAATGTTGGGAATATTTTGACAGTATTTTAGCACTTAAGAAATTCGAGGTGATTCACCAAGTTTGAACATCTACTTCAGTCTTCTATTTACACTTGAAGGTCTTGGAAGTAGCCATTGAAAACTTTTTGTGCTAACTTTATGTTCAAATTCTTTTCACTTCAAAACTTTTGAATTTGTTTGTTTGAGATAAATTCCTGGACGATTAAAGATAGAGAAGTCGAACGTTGAAGCGCGAGATTAATCCGTTAATCTTGATGCATCAAAAACTCATTTCTTCAAGCAATTCTGTACTGATAGAGAGGTGTGCGAGATGCAACATGAATCTTATGATTTGCCTGATTACTGAAGTTGTAGAGAAGCCCAGAGATACTAGAAAATGGCGCATGTTAGAAGATGCCTTTTACCTTGGACTTTAGCGAGGAATCTCCAACATTCTATACTAACACCTTCTCATTGTAAGGATTACTTGAGTATCCTTTTCAATTTCAACGCCTTTTTACCTGAAAAAGTAATAATAGAATATTCGGCCTTTTTATCTTTTCATATGTGTCATGTAAGTTTCAAAGAGTCAAAACAACTTAGTTTTAGTGAAATAATAGCTACTCAACTTTTCTTACTGTAAGCCACAACTTAATCAAAACTGGATAAACTGAGTTGTTTTTCATTAAACAAACTCAAGTTCAATTTATTTTATTAAGAGTCTACTTAGTACTTAATCAATTTCACTATCCTAGTTTGTTATTTCCAAATGTTTGAAAAAGATAACAAACCAGGTAGTAGAAGAAACAATTGAATAAATAGTTTGTAGATATAAGAATACCTAATAAGTGATGTAGGTTTTGCCCATGCTTGTTGAACTCCTTAGTTAGTATGAACTCTCCCATACTAAGTGGATTCTCTTCAGTCAGCTTAACTCTGTTCGCAAGATTTTGGCTATACTCATTTCGAAAGGCTTATCCTTGGTAACGGTGCCAAAAACTTGTTCGCCACTTTTCTAGTGATAATATAAAATCTCTAAATATGAACAAGTGTTGTCAATACCGCTTATCAAATGGAAAAATGATGATAACTGCAAGTATACAGTTGCAATGTAGTTTTAAAAAGTATTGATCACACAGGGAAGGAATTCAGTTCTAAGGATCAACTAGAGTTATAGAACAAAAGAAATAAGATATATTGTAGGGTTTGGATGATAGACTGATGAATAGACAGATGCATGAACAGCTTAGAGAAGGTGTAAACTATATAGATATTCCCTAACAACAAGTATAGTAGAGAAAAACATGAAAAATCATCAAGAGTATTTTATACACTAGATAACTTTAACAAAAACGGTTCTATATGATCAAATATTCAATAATTCACCGTAGAGCAACACATGAAATGACTTTTCTAAATCTAGGGTAAAAGAATAATGAAACTTATAAAAAATTGGATAACAATAATACTATGCTTAGTACGGGTTGCTCTCACATAGCCATATTTAACAAGTTACCACTTCAAAATTGTTGGCTCACTAAATAGTGTTATAATCACTGATCTGGTGATTATACACAATCTTGTTAACCCTAAAATTACTCTTAAAGTTAACTTGAAAGCATATAACTTCATTAATATAAATGACGTAAGACGAAATACTTGTTTTGACACATAGGCATATCATAAACTTCGAAATAGAAAGTATAAGTAGAAAAGAAAGTAAAGTTGTAAGGTATGCATGTGAAAGCTAAAGTTGATCAAACCGTATCCACTCTTTAATGGGAGTCATCAATTCTCACAATTTCTATGTCAACTTTGAATTCAATCTCGACTCGTACAAAACCTCCACTAAGATGCAATTTTTTGTGAATATTGAACAAATGAATGTTGAAGAACAAAAACTTTTATTGATAAGTGCTTTGCAATTGCACTCATACAACAATTGCTCGAATTTGTGGAGAAATGTAGTGATCGAAATAAGAATCGAATCACTTATACATTTTTCTCTCTAACACTTTGAACTAGCAAAATCTATATAATTTTCACTCTCTATCTTGTATCATATGCTCTGTCGATTTTCACCACCATACATGCGACGAAATTGGTTTGTTTGGGACTCTATTTATAGAGTGCGAAGGGTTGCATCTATCCAAATGAAGAGTCTTGTCCATTGGCAAAGGGTTGCATCACTTCAAATGATTGGATGTAAGGTTTCATCTTCATCTTCAATGGAAAGACACCTTTTTATGATTAGATTGTTTCCAAGAGGTATATTTTAGTCTGACAGTTGATTGTGGTCGATGGTGGTTGATCATTCTTATCTGGTGGTTGGATGTTAAGAAGAGTTGAACAAAAACCATCTCAAGTTGCGAGCGCGATATACATGTCACGATCGTGAATATTGGTTGGCAACTTTCTACTTGTGAAGAATGACAA
Source organism: Euphorbia schlechtendalii (assembly GCA_949673415.1). NCBI lineage: Eukaryota > Viridiplantae > Streptophyta > Magnoliopsida > Malpighiales > Euphorbiaceae > Euphorbia > Euphorbia schlechtendalii. The sequence goes on along the minus strand of CATIWQ010194329.1, from coordinate 6,027 downwards.
GTTGCGACCACTAATGGGTGTCATAATCGTGACATGTGTTTTTCTTCATGATTTTCCTTTGCAACTTTACCGATCTTTGACAACTTCGATCCTAAGCCAATTCCTTGTGTTCCACAAATCTTTTTGCACCTTTTTTCACTCTTTTTACATAGAATTTCATCTTTCATCATTTCACTCCCAAAATTCACCTAGTTTCAGCACTTGCCTAAAAAACAACTACATACTACTTGAAATATTTTATATGAAGTATAAAATTACTCTAAACCATATCATTTTATAAGTAAAAATATCATGATAATAAGTGTAATTATACAGTTATCAAACTCCCCCATTCATAGAGGAATTTTATTTAAACTTTGAGACTTTGTCTTACTCAGCTTCTCTTTAAGGTTGGTCTTTTTGTTAATTCCTGCAACAGTTTAAGCAAAAAAAACATAGCAGATATACTAAGTTAAGAAGCTCTTAACTTTTGATAGAACAAACTTGACATTAATAATAAAAATTTACGCTAACTGATTACATTGAAGCACAATTACAAGTCTATTCAAAAGCTATCTACGATACTGAGAAGAATATTGTCCTCTACCTTTTGGATAGCTGCTTTGATGGTGCTGTTGATGTTGTTAATGCTGAGGCTGTTGTTGTTTCTATTGAGGTTGAGGACATAAAGGGCTTTACAAAATTGAATCTCTGTATTGCAGTGCTATCCTCTAGGCATCTTCAATTACTTTCATCCCCTTTGTTATCTGGCCCTTACCAATTTTTTCAAGCCATAAATTAAATAAGTTGAGTGCATATTGAAAGTCCTCTTGCTTCCCTATGATGGCTGGAGAGATCTCTTGCTCTAGCTTCTCCTTTCCTTTCAGCAAAAGGATGTCTTGATCATTATTTTCTTTGAGAAGAAAATGGTGACATCTGGTGAGATGAGCGATTTGATCAAATTCTTGATAGGCAAAATATTGAAAGCAATGCATCAGATCTCTAAAGTTTTTTGCAGAAAGTGCTATCTTCAGCTTGGCTTCCATGTGTTCGCAACTTTTCTATTATAAGTTTAATAACTTGTTCATAAGATTTTGGCTTTAAAGTATAGGTGTTGTCAATACCACTTATCAAATAGAAAAATGATGATAACTACAAGTATACAATTGTCATGTAGTTTTAAAATATATTGATCCCACAGGGAAGGAACCAGTTCTAAAGATCAACAAAAGGAACGGAACAAAAGAAAATAATGTAATTTAGTTTGGAGGATTTGAATAATGGATGGATAGACAAATATATGAAAGATTAGAAAAGATAAAAAGTATATAGATATTCCCTACGAACAAGTATAGTAAAGAAAAGATGCAAGGTCATCAAAGATATTACATTCACTAGATTAATTTGAAAGATTCGGTTATAAACACTCAGATATTCAATTATTCACCGGAAAGCAACACATGAAATGACTTTTCTAAATCTAGTGCAAATGAATTAAGAAGATTATATAAACCTGGATAACAATATTACTATGCTTAGTACAGGTCGCTCTCACATAGTCATATTTAGCAAGTTACCATTCCAAAAATGTTGGCTCACTAAACAGCGTTATAATAATAGATCCAGTGATTATACACAATCTTGTTAACCTCGAAAATACTCTTAAAGTTAACTCAAAAGCGTATAACTTGATTAATATAAAAGCCTCAACATAAAATACACATTATGACACATAGACATATCATAAACTTCGAAATAGAAAGTATAAGAAGAAAGCGAAGCAAAGTTGTAAGGTATGCTAGTGAAAGCTCAAGTTGATCAAACCGTATCCACTCTTTAATGGGAGTCGTCAATTCCCACAATTCCAGTGTGTACTTTGAATTCAGTCTCGACTAGTACAGAACCTCCTCTAGGATGCTATTCTTTGTGAATATCAAACAAACGAATATTGAAGAATGAAAACTTTTATTGATAAGTGATTTTTAATTACACTTATACAACAATCGCTCGAATATGTAGAGAAATCTAGTATTCTAAATAGGATTCAAATCACTTATACATTTTCTCACTAATACTTATGAATGTAGAAAAATCTAGATATTTTTATTCTCTATCAATGCACACACGTCTACCATGCCATGTATCACTTTTTCCACCACATGTGCTCACGAAATTGGTGAGTTTGGAGTCTTATTTATATAGTATGAAGGGTTGCATCTATCCAAACGAAGAGTCATGTCCATTGGCGTAAGATTGCATTACTTCATTGTGATTGGATGAGACACTTTATCCTTATCCATAATGGAGAGGTACCTTTTCATGATTGGTTGACTTCTAAAAGGTGTCTTTTCATTTGGTAGTTGATGGCGATTGATGGCGGTTGGTCGTTCTTATCTGGCGTTTGATAGTTGAGAAGAGTTGACCTAGAAACCGTCAAAGTCATGACCGTGAAGTACATGCCATGACCATGAATACATGGTTGGCAACTTTCTGTTCTAAAGAATACTAAGTCACGACCACGAATGGTTATTGTGACCGTGAATTGTGTTTTTCTTCATAATCCTTCTTGTAACTTTACCGATCTTCAACAACTTCGATCCTAAGCCAAATCCTTAATTTCTACACATCTTTTTGCACCTTTTTCACTCTTTTTTCATCGATTTCCAACTTTAATCATTTTACTTCCAAGATTTACATAGTTCCTACATTTGCATAAAAAACAACTACATACCACGTGAAATCTTTTATATGAAGTATAAAAATGACTTAAACTATGATGTTTAATGTGTAAAATTATCATGATAATAAGTGTAATTACAAACTTATCAACATACTACATAGCCTAAATGGGGTAAATGCCTACCCAAAAATATCCTTCCTATGTCACGTGATGTCCCTGCTTACGTCCAAATCTAAGCCTATACGGGGTGAACTTATTTCAAAAATCTTACCTTACCAAATCTTTAAGGGTATATGTGTAATACCCGGATCATCCGCCAACACGGGGCAAAGATTCATGTATCACAACATACCCTCAAATAGCGATGACCACACAGGCATCCAAAACTCCTCCCTAATTGGGCAAAATAACCAAATCATTCCTTCAATAGCTACATACGGTTGTTATTTTCATCTTATTCGATTTCATCAGGGTATGTCATATGGATTACCTGAAATAATTTTGACCTCCTCTCCATAAGATCTAGTCATAAGATAAAATCTCAAAATATTGACCTATTACCATATGGGCTACTTGGTCACCTCACTTACCCATCCATGTTACGATGTCACACAGACATCGTACAGATCTCAACTCCAACCCCAAATGTTGGATTTTTCATTTCCACTTGTTTTAATCTTTACCTAACGACTAACCTATTTGTTTCAAATGGATTAACAAACATATCATTCATCTCATATCATGGCATGCTAACCCCTTGTGAATGTAGCCATAACATTAAACATCTCATGCATTTCTCGCATCACGAGTCATGTCATAAATCTCAAACACATGGTCTGATCTTCTACTTATGTATCAAAGTGGCTTGGAAAAGGTCTACTCATTGCTTGGTCTGTGTTTCCCCAATCGTGGCCAATATGGAGGGGGTTCCGTACACTGACCCAAGTAAGGACTCAGGTTCTGATTCAGATTCAATTCAACATAGGTCGATTATGGGTAATCCACAAGAAGAAGGTGCGAGGGAGGATCAACCTGTCCTTACGAAGCAAATCTCTCAGTAAACACATCAGTCGTCGATGAGCGCCGAGATTGCAGTTACCTTAAATGCCTTTACCAACAGTGAACAGCTAGCATAGCTCATTCGCCAGCATGCCGGGAGGGCCCAAAATGTAGTGTCCAGCCTAGAAGTCACCCTTAACAATGGTGGTCCAATCCATCAGCCAAGAACAGGGGGACCTTCCATCTCTCATATGGTGCACCCTACTCATGTTGCCTTTTACCAATTTGGGATAGGACAAAGTCAGAACCAACCTCAAATTGGTCTATCGAGATTTAACTTTGCCAATCCTTTCCAGCATCAATATGGTAACCAATTCTTGCAGGGGCAACCTGGCCATCCAGTATTCGCACTAGGGCCTTTCTGCCAAGAAATGACCTAAGAGCTTATTTCCAACTGGAATACATTAGTTGCCTCACAGTTCCAGGCACCTAAACTTCCCAATTTCACGGCCTTTCCCCAGGGGCAATATAGATCTTATCCAAGCATAGGGAACACCATCCTCCAACAACCAGAAATGGCGAAATTATGGCAATGATTCTTGGCCACTCACGGCGGCCATCTCGTGAATCCATACGTGGCACAATCAAGGATGAAGATAGCTTACCCCCAAACTTTGCAATGCTGCAGTTTGAAAAGTATGTGGGATCTGGAGACCCGCGCGCTCACTTAACACATTATCAGACAGTGATGAGAGCATTAAGGGTCAACGAATGGATGATGGCTAAGCTTTCATCATCACCTTGGGCCACCTAGTCAATGAATGGTACAACCACCTTCCACTGGACATAGCTAGTGATTGGAATAACCTTGCTCAGGCTATGATGGGGCATTATGGTTTCAACTCTCAAATGGAAACCACAATGCAACATCTGGAGGCTATAAGGAAAAAGTAGGGTGAGAGCTTCAAATCCTACTATGCGTGTTGGATGGCCACACAAGTCAGGCTTCAAGCTTGCTTAAGTCTTTCGGATATGATAACCAAGCTTCTGGATGGTGCACTACCATCATACAGGAACAAGTTTGGGTTAGACATCTTTTCGAGCTATCAAGAAGTGTTTGAGAAAGCGGATAGGATGGAGCACTTTAATTCCATGGACACATCCGAGGGGTTCTAGTACTGAAGAATAACCCATAGTTGATGATGTAATATAAATTAGCATTTAGCTACTTCCCCATGAGGCCTTTGAATTTTTGAATAAATTGAACTTTGTTTACTTACTTGATATCCTATCAGTGACATCACGCATTCTCATAAGCATATACATAATGTTTTTAGCACATGTTACACATCATGTCATGAAATTAATTTGGGTATAAATGGATTCTCCACAATTACAATTAATTCAAATGATTTGACTTTTGAGAGAAAGTGAGAGACAAACACATGTACTTAGATGACGCATGATAGCATTTGCTTCATCCTACAAAGATGGAATATTGACAGACAAATCACCAAGCACGAAACATCCACCGACTACTAAATTAGTCAAACTAAGATCAAAATGATCAAAGCTAGAATAAGGCCAAAATGTTAGTAAAGCAAGTTGAGGTTAAACAATCGGCACAATGAACACAAATAAGGAGTTAGATTATTAAGCACATCAACAACTTCATCACATAGCTCACCTACACTTATTGGCCGACTACTACATTGTGGAAGGAACCTCATTGAATGAAAATCATTCACCATCGATGGAATCAAGCTATAAGACCTGATCTCCGACATATCACCTATAGTTGGAGAGAGAAATTGAACTCAAAAAGTAAATGTTGATGATCAAGACCCATCATCGAATACAGCTCAAGCTAGCAAAGTAGCGTGAGCACCAACTAATCGACTAGAAACGCTAAACGAGACAATAATTGAAGTCGTGGACATGGACGGTGACCGATCTATCAGATCAATCAAGTCTTACACAATTGCTATCATGCATAGGTGAAAGAAATAAATCGATAAAAAGCAATATGAACTAAAAAATAAATTTGTTATTAGCCTGTCAGTTAACACTCGTTAGTTGAGCAAAAATTAGGGCCTCTTTTTAAAATAGAAAAAGAACAATCCGTTGAGTTGAAAACTCAAAAAGGGTGGCATAGGTAAAACTTAGGACATCGGGAGAACCACATTGGTTAGAAAACTCGAGAGGGCTAATCAATGGCAGGAGTCAAATCATTTGAAATATTTATACCCCTGTTAAGTTCATCAATGAATTATCATTTTTGCTTAATCTTTATACACATACTTATTTGATTGCTTGCATGCCAATGGTAGAATATTTCTAATAAACATCCAAAAAATGAAAAAGTATAT
>CATIWQ010194292.1:0-13324 GCA_949673415.1 Euphorbia schlechtendalii | reverse complement strand
AATTTTAATTTTCGGGAAATGTAATTAATAGGTTAGCGGGCGGTTGCATCCCCCGATTTTTAAAGCCTTGTAATTTTATTTTCCGCATTTACTTTCCGCATTTATTCACAGTTTTTGTGGATGGTTTATTTTTCCGCTTTGTGGATGGTTCATATTTCGTAATACGTGAATCATGCATTTAACTCCAAAAATGACATAAGCGCGAATATGCACGATTAAAAGAAAACGGTTTTCTGTAGATGTAATTTAATGTGATCCAATAAGAAATAAGCAACTTATCCCGTACCCGAATCTCTGTGTCTTGGTGGGCCGTCCCCCGGACGTTAAGCCTCACAGGACTTTAATTCCTGAAAAGAGCTAATCCAGGTGGCGACTCCACACTAAGAGACGGCGGATTCGGGTTCGGACCGATTTTAAACGTTTTCGCCTTTTTTCTCTTTTTAACCTTTTTCCGGGTCCCAGACTCGGTGCTTTTTGTTTTCCTTTTTCGAAACACCCCGGTGGACCGCGGCTATGATTCCGCGCGCTCTCGGCCCACCGCTCCGTGTCGTCCGCTCACACTGATCAAATGTTACAACTGGTAGTTGGTGGCGTTTAATTCCCTCCCCGATTGTAGCGCATATCTCTGTTATTGACGTGGTGGGTGTTACAGGCATCTTCATTAGTCTCTTTACCAACCCCATCCTGTGTCTTTGAGAAATCTCAAGCAACTTCCAAATACTGTATTTTGCTTGAGTCCCCATTAGCTAGTTTACTAGGGGGTCAACATCTAGGTCACCTCATCCACTTTTTGAGGGAGTGGTGGTTCAGGTTATTCCCTAGCGATCTCTTTGGTAGCTAAGTTATTGAGCTTTACAGCATCCTCCCTTTGAAAAATCCTTCCACTTCGAGTAACCCTCAATACCCCTTCTTCAATCACCCTCGTCTCAGTGGAAGTTACCCATGGGTACTCGCCATACCAATCATCAGCCTTGGCCCGAGATCCTTTCAACTTGTAAGCATCTAGATTGATCGCCCTCTTCCCATACATGATATTCTCACCTTCCACAGAGACTCTATCATCTGATTTCTTCTTCCTCTTAGACTTCAAAACATAAGCATCCAGGTCTATTGGCACTCACTTTGGCATCTTCTCAGAGTCTACCTCCATTATGTCCTCTCGGGATTAGACCCTCTCCTTCGAGAAAACTTCTATCAATGGATCCACCTCCATGTTTTTCCCATCGTTAGTTAACTCATTTACCTCCGGATTAGACCTCGATAACATTTTGAAGGCTGAATTGGAGGGTATCCCTGACCCCACTACCAGGACGTTGCGAATCCCTAGTACCTGCTCTCAGTCTAGATGATGGCATGATATGATAGTTCATCAATATACTAGATTATCAGTCTAAATAGATAATGGCAGTACCAACTACGTGTTGCTTCTATCATCAATCGAACACCAGCTTGCTTAGTCAGCATTGTCATCATCACTACATAACTGAGCATCCATCATCTCAGATAGCTCGTGAATGTTTCATCATCTCTTTATTTGCATGTAAACAGACCTAGCATGCATAGCCTTGGTTGCACAAATTTTTATTGTAACTCTGTAGTGATGTTGTTCCATGTGCTCTTAACTTGCTCTGACTGCAATTCATACCATTAGCTTACCACTCCCACTAGAGAATAGGTAAATAACATCGCCATCATTGTCAGTGAAAGGCCTTGTACCCGAAACAAGGTATAGAATTTAGAAATGTGGGAAGATGGTGTGTCACTCCGATCAAACATAGACATACCAGCCAAATTGAAGTTGGTTATGGAAACTTCTTCCCGATGCACAACTTCTCAGTTACTTAATTGCACCTCGAGAGTATCCATGACTACATTTGGGTCCATTCTTAACCCAGTCGCCATCACATACTAGTTGTTCCCACTAGGTGCTACTTCTCTTGATAAAACCCTCCCTACGCGAAGTGACATAGGTTTCTTACCAGTAAAAATCAACATCCCAGCTAGGTTAACATCAGATACTTCAATTTCACATCTAAAACCATGGTGACCTGACTCCTCCTCTATCATCCCCAAAACATGATCCAGATCAATCCCTCTTCTGACCACCATCACAAGCTCCCCCAGCCTTTTGGACATGCATTTCAACACCTTCTTTTCCTCCATTGTAGAGCTGATCATTACCACCTTTGCCTTAAAGTTTGGTAAAGGGTTTGTCTTGGTGCTAAGCTTAAGGGCCGACTCGTGAATGATTTTGTCATCCACCAATTTCTAAATGGCTTTCAACAATTCCTTGCATTTGTTTATTCTATGCCCCACATTCACGTGGTAATTGAAGAAATTATTTTTATCCTCGGGCCTGGGAGGAGCGTAATTTTTCAAGCTCTCCATCTGTTTGAGCTCTCGTAGCTTGGTGAATAGGAACCCAAGATTGGTCGTGTAATATAAAATTCTATGGTATTCCTCCTTGGACAACCAAACAGCAACTACATTTTATACCTGCACCAACTGAACCGCAGGCTATTTTGTCTTTACCTACACGGGGTTTAGACTCATTCTTCTTATACAAGGGCTTGCTAGCTGGCTTCTATACCACTTCATCCATAGCATCATAATGCTCTATCTTCTCGGCCATAATGAACACCTCTTGGTAGTTGTGAAAAAACTCTGACCTAAGCCTTTTCCTATAAGATGGCACTACACCATCCAGTAGCTTCATAATAATTTCTGACAAAATCAAGCGAACCTAAAGCTTGACTTGTATGGCCATCCAACGCTTAAAGTAAGATTTGAAATTTTCACCCTGCTTCTACCTCACCACCTCTAGGTTTTGCATCATGGTGATCATGAGGGTTTTGAAGCCATAATGATCAATCATGGCTTGGGAGAGATGACCCCAATAAAAAGCTATGTTGATAAGAAGATGATTGTACCACTCATTAATTGGACTACCAAGAGTAACAATGAAGAGCTTGTCCATCATTCAATTATTCACTTTCAAGGCCCTCATCATGTTCTGGTAATGCGTCAGGTGAGTGCGGGGGTCTATGGTGCCTATATATTTCTTGAAATGCAACATTGTGAAATTTGGTGGCAATGTATCCTCATCTCTAACCGTTGACTGTGCTAGGAACAAACCCATCTGACCTTGCATAAGGTGACCACCATGGGCGGCTAAGAACTGCTACCATAGCTCTACCATTCCTAGTTGCTGGAGGATGTTATTCCCAACTCCTAAGTAACCACTATACTGACTTCCCTAAGCGTACAACCCCTGGCCTTGAAACATCTAAGAGGGCATGGATTGAAATTATGAGGACATTGACATGTTCCAACTCAAAATTGAAGGCAGAGCTACACCCTTAACGAGCGAAATGTAGCTGGAAGAAGACCTGATTTCCCCAATGCCCTTGGTGCAAAAGTTGTTTGGCCTTGCTATTCCAGGAAGAACTGATCGCCAACCTGCGGTTGAGAAACACTTGCTAAATTATATGTAGCTTGACCAACTTATGACTAGCCTTGCCTCACCCTGAACTGGTAATAGGTGGCAGTGATAGTGATGCGGACTGGGAACATTGCAGTAGCAGAAGATGGTCCCCCAAGTATGACTGTACCACCAACATTGAGAGTGATATCCGGATTGGACACCACATAATTAGTCCTCTCTTGGGTTGATCGGACCTAGCATGAAGACTAATGAGTGATACAAACTGATCTCAATGCTCATCGATGATTGATTTATTTGCGGATTCTATCCTGCCAAAAGAGTCTGTTCCTCCCCCATGCTTTCCTCTTGCAAGTTGGCCATACAATAAGTTTGAACAAAAGTGAACGGAGTGCACTGGCCTGATTCTGAACCTGAGTCTTTGCTGGAATCGGTGTACAAAACCCCCTCCAGAGTGGTCACGATCAAAGAAATGCGGAGTAAGTGGCGAGTAGGCCTTTCCCAAGCTTTTGGTGAACAAGCTTTTTCCAAGCTAAGGTACATAAGAAGATCATCAGGTTATGCACATTAGGTCATGATGTGTGGTAGATGCATGATATGTTAATGTTATTGCTGCACACACAAAGGGTTATCATGCCATGATGTGAGATAAATAGCATGTTTGTCAATTCATTTGAAATAAACGGGGTTACTTATTAGATAAGGTGATAAAGAATGCAAAAATGAAAGTCCAGCCCCTAGGAGTGGATTTGAGATCCGTACACTATTTATTTGATAGCGTAGTAGGAATGACGTATTGTAAATGTGATGATGTGATCCAAGTTATCCGTGTGGTAAAAGGTTGATAATTTGAGATTTCGTACTGTGACTAAATCTCATGAAATGGAAAGGTTCAATTAATTTCTGGTAAACAGTGCAACATACCCTCATGAAATTGCATAAAATTTAAAGTGCATGAAGATAACTACTGTATGTAGCCATTAAATGGATGTTTTGGTTCTTTTTCCCAATTAGGGCAGAGTCTCAGATCCTGATGTGGTCATCAATGAGGTATTGCCCCTTGTGGGTGGATTGTTCGGGTGAGTAGTACACCTCCAATATTGGCAAGGTAGAGTTTTCAAAATGAGTTCGCCCCATGTGGGATTAAGTTTGGATATCAATAGTGATATCACATGATGTGATGAAAATATAGCTTCGATTCGTATTTGCCCCGTTTGGGCATTTAGTGTGTGTAATTTCCCCATGTGGGCTATGAATCGGATGCCAAGTGGGCATCGCGTGAAAATTTAGGTATAAGAGTACATTTGATAATGATGTTTCATAATTCTAATTGGTTTCATGTGGATATCAGGGTTATAGGGTAAATGATGTTTCATAAATCTAATTGGTTTCATGTTGTCCTAAGGTGACATGATCTCAAGTATCAACTAATCCTAAGTATAAGTGACACCAAATTGGCATCATAATGATGAGAACATGATATGTCCATTTTATACCATTTTAATTTCATGAGTGTGTGTGTTCAAGTGTCTGCATTAAGATTCATGGTTAGCATCGCACATTTGTACAATGCATGATGAATCGAAAGCAGTAAACACATAACAAATAACATACAACGTTCAACTTCCAACCATACAACTCCCACATTTAGGGTTTTTGGGAGTTCTCTATCCTAAATTTGGTTCATCTTAGTACCACAAAGATACTAAGGAGCGCACATGCAAGAAAAATATAATGCCTGATCATTTGTTGAGTAACACCCTAGGGATAATGCATATGGCTTATTTACATGAGGTTTGCTTTTGGGTTGCTGATGTAGTCCAAGCCTCTCCCCAAATAGGTTCTAACAAGGGAGGTGTATGCAATACGGCAACAAGTGCTCCACCCGCTCAAGTACTATCTTTTTTTAGGGAGACAGATGAGTACAAGAGAAAGCTTCACGGTAGTAGGGTACCTTAAACTTATGGGCTAATCCCCTATATTGCAATGCGATATTAGGATTATGTCATAATTAAGACAATATGGAATAATGGGATCAACAATTTTAGGCACTTATCTAAAATCTAAAACCTTCGAAAAAATTTTAAGAAAAATCCCAAGGAGAGTCGCCATTATGAGTGGACGACATAGAATGCGATGAGCCGAGAGAATGCTAAATGAGAGGAGCGATCCATTGGGGTGTTTTTGTGGATATAAAATATCGAGTCGAGGATCCAAAAGGTTTAAAAGAGAAAGAAAAACAATGATTTAGATTGTCAAAACCCGAATTTGTCATCTCTTAGTGTAGAGTCACCACCTGGATTAGCTCTTCATGAAATAAAGTTCTGTGAGGTTTAATGTCCGAGGGATGACCCATTAAGACACAGAGATTTGGGTTCGGGATAAGTTGCTTATTTCTTATTGGATCACATTAAATTACATTTACAGAAAACCATGTTTCTTAATTTTGCTTTTTCGTACTTAAGTCATTTTTGTGTTTATAATGTATGATTTAACGCGCATACGAAAAGCAGTAAATTCATACATAAAGTAGTAAATAAATGCAAAAAAGTAAAGATTAAAAATTACAAAACCTCTGGGGATGTAACCGCTCGCCTAATCTATTAATTACATTTTCTCAAAAAATGAAATTGCAATACCCAAAGGAAAATGAAAATCCTAATCATACATATAACCTAATCTACCTACATCCACAAAGGTTAGTACAAGATATAGCACAACATTTGCACGTATGTTCGATCTGATCTTGACGAGGCCCGTGTGGCCTAGTTAAAATATCGACTATTGAAAATTTCTTATTTAGGAATAAGAGGATTCATTTCATTAACACGTAGTTTGCTCATTTTAATTAGTGAAAATGCTCGCATGGCAAGAACTTGAGGTCTGTTACCGAGAATAATTTTTTTTATTCCCTTCGTGGGGGTATTCTAATAGGAATCTCCATAAATTAATAAATAAAAAAGAAACAAAAAAGGAGGAAGTATTACATGATACAATAAAATAAAATATAGAAACACGAGATGAAGCAACTTTAGGAGCTCAGAGGCTTACCCTTTTGGCGTGAATCCACTTCGACGTATCCGCTTGTTCCTTGGGAGGTTCCTCGTATGTCTTTAGTCTTGGTATTTTATCGAGATGAATTAAATTGAAAAGTAGATTCGGTATAAAAATGTATTTTTTAATTCAAAAATAATTTTTAAATAAAAATGTTATCGTTAAGAAAAAGCCAAAGTATTTTTTATCATTTTTCACTGAAAATTTCCAGTCCCTTTCACTAAAAATTCCCCTACTATTTATAGGGGAATTTTCCCGAAAGATTCGTTACCGGAAAAATTCCGGCAAGGGGGGGTGTCCTTGCTGGAAAACTAGCGAGGCCGGTGTTGGCCTTGACGCAATTTGCTAGCGAGGTCAACTAAGCCCGGTTTTTAAAATTTTTAGATTTTTATAATTATTATTATTATTTTCTATTTTATTAATTAATTAAAAAAACTTTTAATCAATTTGTACTAAAGTCTAATATTTTCAAGCCCTTAAAAATATTAATTTAAGTCCTTAAAAAATTTAGTGACTAGGAGAACTCCCATTTAAAGATCGCTGGATAATAAAAAATTGTGTGATTCAAGGATTAAATCCCAAAAAGCCGTCATCATCGAACGTGTGAGCTGGTACAAAATCCCGTGCTCACATAAGGCCCATCAGAAGGCGTTGCGATGTTGCCCTATGATTCTTTAGGTACTACAATTTGTTTGTTGTCGATATATATTGGTCCCTTCTAGCTTTTATTGAATAACCATATATTTGTATTTAATGGTGCAGGCTTGGGTTTTCTCATATGGATTTCTCCCTTTTGCGAGGTTCTCCACTATTCCTGCGCTCTCTCCATGCCTGGCCCGGATTTGCTCGGCCTTCGACTGAGGTGTCTTGTCCTTCGAGGGGTATTGCGAGTATCTCTATAGTTTGACTCTCGATCAAGTGATGATTCTTGCTTTGTTTTGAGAAAATTATTCTTTTTCCCCATGTTGAAAACTACTCTATCTTGACTTGATTATGTTTTGATAAGTGTATAATTACACTTATTATCATATCAATTTTATACACTAAACACTATAGTTTAAGTCTTTTTTATACTTCATATAAAAGATTTCACGTGGTATGTAGTTGTTTTTTATGCAAATGCAGATACTAGGTAAATCTTGGGAGTAAAATGATCTAAAGTGGAATTCTATGAAAAAAGAGTGAAAAAGGTGCAAGAGGATGCGTGGAACTTAAAGATTTGGCTTAGAATCGAAGCTGTCAAAGATCGGTAAAGTTACAAGGAGAATTCTGAAGAAAAACACATTTCACGGTCGTAACAACCACTCGCGGTCACGACTTAGTATTCTTCAGAAATAGAAAATTGCCAAACGAGTATTCAAGGTCGCGACTTGGACCATTTTTTTATTAAATCTTCTTAACTACCAACCGCCAGATAAGAACGATCAACCGCCATCAACTACCAAATGAAAAGACATCTTTTAGAATCAGCCAATCATGAAAAGGTGCCTATCCATTGTGGACAAGATTAAAGCTTCTCAACCAATCATATCGAAGTGATGCAATCTTTCACCAATGGACACAACTCTTCGTATGGATAAACACAACCCTTCGAACTCTATAAATAGGGCTCCAAACCTCTCAAATTTCGTGGCTCAAATGGCATAAGTGGGCAATTGGAATTAGAAAAAGTGAGATATAGTGTGTGTGCATAGATAGAGAGTAAAAATATCTAGATTTCGCTACGTTCATAAGTGTTAGCGAGAAATGTATAAGTGATTCGAACCTTATTTCTGTCACTAGATTTCTCTACATATTCGAGCGATTGTTGTGTAAGTGTAATTGCAAATCACTTATCAATAAAAGATTTCATTCTTCAATATTCATTTGGTCGATATTCACAAAGAATAGCATCCTAGCGGTGGTTCTGTACGAGTCGAGACCGGATTCAAAGTAGATGTCGGCATTGCAGGAATTGATGACTTCCATTAAAGAGTGGATACAATTTAATCAACTTTAGCTTTTACTTGCAAACCTTACAACGTTACTTTGTTTTCTACTTATACTTTCTATTTCGAAGTTTATGATATGTGTATGTGTCATAATGTGTATTTCGTGTTGAGTCTTTTATATTTATCAAGTTATATGCTTTTGAGTTAAATTTAAGAGTAGTTTCGGGGTTAACGAGATTGTGTATAATCACTGGATCTATGATTATAACGATGTTTAGTGAGCCAACATTTTTGGAATGGTAACTTGCTAAATATGGCTATGTGAGAGCGACCCGTACTAAGCATAGTAATATTGTCGTCCAAGTTTATATAATCGTCTTAATTAGTTTGCACTAGATTTAGAAAAATCATTTCATGTGTTGCCCTTCGATGAATAATTGAATATCTGAATATCTAGAACCGAATTTATTAAATTAGTCTAGTGTACATGATATCTTTGTTGATTTTGCATGTTTTCTTTGCTATACTTGTTTGTAGGGAATATCTATATACTTTTTATCTTTTCTAATTTTTCATACATTTGTCTATCCATCCATCATTCTAATCCTCCAAACTAAATTACATTATTTTCTTTTGTTTCGTTCCTCTTGTTAATCTTTAGAGCTGGTTCCTTCCCTGTGGGATTGATATCTTTTAAAACTACATCGCAACTGTATACTTGCAGTTATCATCATTTTTCTATTTGATAAGAGGTATTGACAACGCCTATACTTTAACACGAACTAGTTTTTGGCGCCATTGCCGGGGATAAACCTTTCGTAATGAGTGTAGCCAAAATCTTGCTTGCAAGTTATTAAACTTATCAGTAGAAAAGTGGCTAACAAGTTATTAAACTTATCAGTAGAAAAGTGGCGAACAAGTAGATGCAGGCATTGCGGGAAAATTTAATTTTTTGGCTTTTATAATGATTGGTAAAAAATGTAATTAAGTGAAGGAGGAAGGGTATTTTTGAGACACAAAATATAAAAGAAAGGGCAAAAAAAGGTAAAAAAATGAATTGGGGAACAAGTTAGTCGGGATCGGTCCCGACTATCCTGGACTGACCCATTTGGGCCAGTCTCGGACGGGACTGGCTACTTGTGTAAGCCGGTATCGACCTGGCCAAGGTCGAGATCAGCCTGCTCAGGCAGGCCGATCCCGGAGCTGGTACCGGCCCCAAGAGGACTGGTACCGGCCCAGATCGGGCCGGTCCGGCCGGTTCGACCAGGATGGGCGGGTTTTAAAAATTTATATATACAATTTTTATTTTGAAATTTTAAATTTTTTTAACTATTTTTTGGACTTTTCTATGATTTTTTTTTGTTGATTTTGGCTTTCAAAAGACTCCAGGATCTCATCCGAATGTCTCGTAACCTCAAAGCGGATCATTAAAAAAAAGAGGCAAGTGAAAATGTTTCTCATCATCGCTTTGCAAGAGGAACCAAGAATCCCGTGCTCACAAGTACTTTTTCAGCATCTTGTCAAAGACAACAACGTTGAGCTTTGTGCCGGTTTCTTTTTCAGCTTCCAATATCTTCTATTTACATTCTTTAAAGTCGGAAAGAAATAGGTAAGTGCACACATACACACAAATGAAAATATGTTTTTTGCATCCCAATTTCAAATGAACTCAAAATAGTTTATGTAAATATTTTGTCACATGATTTGCATAAATATTTAAATGATTAAATAAAGATATGAGATATTTATTACGTAATACTCAAGTAAATAAATGTGTGTTAGGCATATAAATTCGGTTATAATAAATATGTAATGCTCAAAATTAACTTAGTATTAAACATGTATGACACAAACCTGATTATCTGTCTTTGTTCCTTAAAATAATTGATTTATCATCTTCAAAACACTTAGAATAAAGTTATCCTAAAATTAAGATTCTAACAACCTCTTGGTTTATATTTTATAATATATAATTTTTGTTTAAATAATGAACTATATATAGAATATAAATTTCTATTTAAATAATCAACTCTCAAACAATTATTTAATTTTCTTTTTGTATTATTCAGTTGTTATGTTCGATAGACTTGACACGCATATGACTTGACTTGGTTTGCTGGGAAAACTCTTGATGGTCAGTTTTTTCTACCATCAAGGTCTTTATTTCCACACTAAACAACAAGAAACCAAATGTCATTAATAGCAAGAAAAGTCATGCATTAAGAAAAGCCGGGGTATATAAATTTTACGTGCATCTCCAATTATATATATCTATTAAAAGAAATACGAAAGGAGAGCAATGGAAGAGTTGAGGGTTATATTAATAATGATCATACTCATTATTATGAGGTGTGATGGTTGTATCGAAGAAGAAAGAGATGCTCTGCTACAGCTACGCTCTTCGTTTGGTAATAATTGTCCTGTTTTTGGAGATTGCTGTGAATGGGATGGAGTTTACTGCAGTTCCTCATCTGGTCGTGTTACTCTACTGGACATTTGGTTGTATCATTCTTTTAAAGCCGATATGGTTGCAGATTCTCATTTTGACATTGAATGGTATTTCAATGCCTCTTTCTTTCTTCCCTTTCAACATCTCACCTCTCTAAACTTGTCTTTCATTCCTATGGTTGGCTGCTTCGAAAATGAAGGTGAAGATCCTAGCCATCAGTTTAAGTTTATGGATCAAATAGTTCAATGACAAGGTTTAGAGATCATTAAAGACGTTTGAATTTTAAAATCTCTATTTTTTTAATTAAATTTTAACACAGCATAATAAATTTGTGTTGATATTATATATGTCTCTTCCATATTGCTTTTTCGTGTGTCCTCTACATTATTTAAATTATTTCTTTTCAACCATTTAAACTCTAAGTCTTCTTATTTTTTATGCAGGTTTTCAAAAATTGTCACGGCTTACAAGATTGGAATCTCTTGAATTAGAGCTATTTTTCCTCAAGGATAGAAGCATTCTATCATCTATTGGTACCATTTCATCTTTGAGGTCGGTAACTTTATGGGGCCTAGGCTTAATATGGACGCCTCATATTCAAGGTTTATCCTTTCTTTCTTTCTTTCTTTTTTCGTAAACTTTTTCTCAGATACAATTCATTTATCATAATTTAGTTATTCAGTAATAGAAAATTTTCATGAAAAAAAATCTAATTAACTTTTTATTTAACGAACAATTTTATTTTGTATTATAAGGTGTTTATACATTTTTGGGACCCTAAGGTAAAATAACATATGAAACAATATATTTGCCCCTTTAATAAAAATTAGCATTTAATTATAAGATAAAATATATATTTAATTAACATATTAAAATAATAATTAATTATATCCAAATTTTTTTTAAATGAAATTAAAAATAAAACAAAAAAAATAGAAACAAGTAAAATTTTAGAGCTGTTAGCCACAATTTATTAATATAAATTCTTTTATTACTTCTAAATGATGTTTAGAAGTTACTTTATGATAAGAGGTTAAATTGTTTTCTAGAAAAGCCGACAAATTATGACTTTCATAATTGATTTACTACTACACTCGTTTTAATTATTTTATAACTTTAACGATTAATACAAATCATATTATACTTTGTAAAGTATTAAATATCAAATGATAATGCAAACAACAACAATAAACCAAAGGGTAATACAAAGATAAGGAAGAAGATAAGGAGGGTAACTGATAATAAATACAAAGAAAAAATAAAATATAAAAATTTGGGCGACTTACAGCTATTACTTTTTCAAGTATAAGGTTAAGGATTGTTACAACTTGAGTTGCAAAATGTAATTATATATGATTCTTGAAACCTTGTGAAGGATTACTACAACTTCATAATCTAGAGAGCATTAGTTTGATGGATGCCAACAGCTTCAACAACAACATCTTCTCATATTTAAGTCGCATTTCGTCCTTACGATCATTGCATCTACATTCAGACAATGGATTTGAGGGGACTATTGATAGCATAGGTACGAATTATCATTTTTGTATCTCTCTAGTATTGATAGAAAAGGTGAATTAACTTTAACAATGGATTTTTATTATGATTTACAAACAGCGTGATAATATTGGATGATTGTTACATTAGTAGATTTCCATCACAATAATCCAACAATGTTAATTTTCTTGTCCCCGACATATTTATTTAACATCAAGGATGAATCATTTCAAAAGAAATGGACTATTTTTTAACTTAGTTATTGAATTCGGGGGAAAACGAAAATCAAAGTTTCAATTTTACGGAACTTCCTTTATTCCAATTTTTATTCGATAGAGTTATGATGTGTCCAAAAAAGAAATCAAGTAGATAAAAAAATCAACTTGACTAAAAGATATAAATAAAAAAGTTACACGATGGTCATACAAGTTAATTGACGATTTGGAACAACAATCATCACAATAGGGAAAAAAAAAAAACTAAATTGGTTTGCTTCTTTTTGTTTGCAAGAGCTATCAAGACTGGGTAAGTTGGAGGATCTATTTTTAGACTTTGACTACAACAACAGTATACCAAGTTTAGCTGGTCTTCCCTCTCTAAAAGCATTGTCTTTATCACGATGGGATTTGAAAGGAATAATTGATCTCCAAGGTGTGTTCCACCCTTTTTTTTATATCTCTTATTTAATGTCTATGCTTACAATTTAAATTTACTGTTGGGCTAAATGTATCTAGGCCCTTCTTAACTTGACAATTTTCGTAACATGCCAGTCTCAAATTCCATTTGTTTCTATTACCTCATTTAACTTGATAAAAGTGTACGAGTCTATGACACCTGTCAACTTCGAATTAAAGAGAGAAAAATTTGACAAATTACATGTTTGAAAAGTCAAAGAAACCAAAACTGATACGTGATGTTCATGGGAAAAACTAATTTATTTTTGGCAAGTTA
>CATIWQ010194278.1:0-18778 GCA_949673415.1 Euphorbia schlechtendalii | reverse complement strand
TATATATATAATTTATATTATCAATGCAATTTTTATCATTTTTTACTAATTTATACTTTAACTAATAGGAAAAGAGTTATCATATTTTACTAATTTATACTTTAACTAATAAGGAAAAAGATTAATTATTAATGAAATTATAAAAATAAAATTTCATTATTAAATATGAAATTTAAATTAATTATTTTAACGATACAATAAATTTTCTATTAGTTTGGTAAAAAAAAAAATTAAAAAGACATGGAGGACTAATAAAATTTGACATTTTTAGCTACTTAATTATAATTTCATTAATACTTTACAAGTAAAAACCAAAATTAAGAAGAAAAGATGAAAATTATGAAAAATCTAAAATGGTCAAAATGAAGAGCTAAAATCCCAATTAAAAAAAAATAGAAGAGATCAAAAGTACCTAAATTGTTAACATTTTAATTTCAATCAAGACCAGTTGAGCATTTGGTTGAAAGGAAAAGGTAGTGGATAGATTAGGTGAAGAGGAAGAGGAACGTGGGCTCAACCCAAAACCCATTTCTGCCATGAAACCCCCCACGTCTCCTTTTCCCTTTTCTTTCTCTCTCTATAATTCCTTATTAACTATCACCATCCAAGATTGCCTTTATTATTAACTATTAGCTTGAAACAATTTCAAGTTTTTGTTTTCTTGTGCTTTTCCTTCACTTAACACTTCCCTTCTCTTTGTGCTTCATCTCGAGTACTCTCTCTCTCATTCAACTTGTTATTGGTTTTTTTTTATTTATTGTTCAAATTAGTCATTTTCTTGGCATTTTCGTCTGCAACTTTAACATTTCTTTCATTAGTCATTTGATCTTTTTCTTTGTTTTGAAGAAAGATTCTTGGTTGGAGAAGTGAAGATGGGTAGGGTGTTAGTAATGGGGATCTTGTGTTTATGGGTGTGGATAGCAATGGCAGAAGCAGAGTATATGAAATACAAAGACCCAAAACAGGCAGTTGCAGCTCGTGTTAAGGACTTGTTGAAAAGAATGACTCTTCAAGAAAAAATTGGCCAAATGGTTCAGATTGATAGATTGGATGCCTCGTTTGATGTTATGAAGACCTACTCCATTGGTATCTTTCTCTTTCCATCTTCTTGCCTTTAATGCCATTCCCTGTAATTTCTTTTTCCAATTGTCACCAAAATTTGCAGATATTCATTATTACATTCAATCTTTTTTGGCTATTTGTGAACTTCTTGAAAGCATTCTAATTTTTTGTATCAAGTTTGTTTCCATTTTTCTGATTTTTTGTCCTAAATGTGATCTTTGGCAACAAAATCTGAAAATTGGCATTCAAAGAAGTAAACTTTATCTGCCTGTATGATGAACCAAATAAAAAAACCTGGTACTTTTTCACTCTTTGTGATGATGCTCCTGAAATCATTGGATTTTTGCATAAAGTTTCCCTTTTTAACCATTCGGTTCACCCTTTTCTTCAATATCTCGTTTGTTACGTCTATTTGGTAACAAAAGCTGAAAAGGGGCATTAGAAAACAACTAAGACCATGTTTCAATGTGGTGCAGGTAGTGTATTGAGTGGGGGTGGAAGCGTGCCATTGCCTGAAGCATCGGCTAAGGATTGGATTAACATGATCAATGGTTTTCAAAACGGGTCTTTGTCTAGCCGTCTGGGAATCCCGATGATTTATGGCATTGATGCTGTTCATGGTCACAACACTGTCTATAATGCTACCATATTCCCGCATAACATTGGACTTGGAGCTACTAGGCAAGCGCAAGTTTTTATATTAGTTGTTGATTGTCGAATAACTCGAAAATTTATTAGAAATTGCAAACTTACAGGGATCCTGACTTGGTGAAGAGGATTGGCAGTGCCACTGCTCTTGAAGCTAGGGCCACGGGAATTCCTTATGTCTTTGCTCCCTGTGTTGCGGTATTTATAAACTATGAGTTATTTGAGTTTTCTTTCTTTTTATTTAAGGAACAAAACAAGTGTGTTTTGGTTGAATGGTTTTGAAGGTTTGTCGAGATCCAAGATGGGGTCGGTGCTACGAGAGTTACAGTGAAGATCACAAGATTGTGGAAGATATGACTGCGATCATACTCGGTTTGCAAGGCGATATTCCTTCCAATTCAAGGAAAGGAGTTCCATTTGTTGGGGGAAGGTAACAATACATTCCATGGCATAATGACCTTTTTGGCCCTGTGGTACAGTCAGTATCCACATTTGGTCCCTCTGCTATACATGTTATCCGTTTGGTCCTTGTGCTATGTAGATACTTACCTTTTCGGTCCTTGTGCTATGCATTTTTACCCTTTTAGCCCTTGTGGTACACAATCAGTCAACTTTCTTGGACCCCATGTGGTAAACACTGTTTTAGCAATATATGACTTAATATGCACTTAAGGGGCTAAAAAGGTCTTTATGCCTACATTCCATTGCAATGATATTTTCAGGCCTCAAACTTGAGCTATTCATCCATATAGGGAAAAAGTTGCAGCTTGTGCAAAGCACTTTGTAGGGGATGGTGGAACATCAAAGGGCATAAACGAGAATAACACATTAATCGACAGACATGGGCTATTGAGCATTCACATGCCTGCCTATGCCGATTCAATCCTCAAAGGAGTTTCGACGATCATGGTTTCATACTCTAGTTGGAACGGCAAAAAGATGCATGAAAACCGTGACCTCATTACTGGCTTTCTCAAGAACACTCTCAAGTTTAAGGTAACTCTACTTTATCATATAGTACCATTCTCATCTCTTATGGCATGAAAACTTTTGTGCTCTTGTGCTTATGACAAAGAATTTAGATGTAAAGAATTAAAGATATTCATTCCATTTCCCTTGTTAATTTTATAACTGGTTTGCTTTGGAAAAAGCTGAAACTTATGGTAAATTAACTTTATCCTACTTTATGACTACAAATTGCGAACGGAACTGTTTGTCAAAGGCATAATTTCCTTTGAGGGACAAAATTTTCGATATATTGAATTACAAGCCAGAACTACAAGTGGTTCCATGTCAAAGGATCAAACATCATCTTTTTCCTTGTATATTTTCTTTCATGCACAGCTCAAGTTTTTATCTTTTCGTGGCTTTCTAGAAATCACCGAAAAATTCATCTTTTTAATCATAACATTTGAACTTTTGCACATTTTCACATGCTAATTGCACTTTGGATTATTTTTGCAGGGTTTTGTTATCTCAGATTGGCAGGGTATCGATCGAATCACGTCGCCACCTCATGCAAACTACACATACTCAGTCCAAGCTTCGATCCAAGCTGGCATCGACATGGTCATGTTACCTTACAACCATACCGAGTTCATCGACGATCTTACTTACCTTGTCAAGAAGAATGTCATCACCATGGATCGTATCAATGATGCTGTTGGAAGGATTCTGCTTGTCAAGTTCACAATGGGCCTCTTCGAGAACCCTTTGGCCGATTTCAGCCTTGTCAATGAGCTTGGAAGCCAGGTCAGCATTGCTCGACGACTAACACCGAGAATTGTTGTAGTGTCAGCTGAGTGAATTGTTGTTGGTGATTTAGGAGCACCGAGAATTGGCGAGGGAAGCTGTGAGGAAATCACTCGTTCTGTTGAAGAACGGGAAGAGTGGAAGTGATCCTTTGCTGCCCCTTCCCAAGAAAGCTTTTAAGATTCTAGTTGCGGGCACTCATGCGGATAATTTGGGTTATCAATGCGGCGGGTGGACCATTTCCTGGCAAGGATTTAGCGGGAACAACAATACTCGCGGTGAGTTTTTTTGCATCATGTGTTACTAGTTCTATCAAGGGTATACTTAAGAAACATGCCATGTGGTTTGACTAATCTGCGGAAAGGTCCTTGTGGAATTTCTTTTTTGTTTAAGGGTGTCTGTGGTTTCGAAAGTTAGCAAAACAAGGATTTCCAATTTGAAACGAGATTGTAAAATAGGGTAATCTTGTCCATTTTGAACTGAAATTTTGTATCTTAGTTATTATAAATACTACGCACCATTTTAGAATTTGTTTAGAATTACAGATACTTTTAATCATTGAAATGTGATAACGTTTTTTATATTTTGGTTTATAATTTTTAAATTATATGGTAAAACTATAGGAATATTGAATTATTGAAATACCTTAGGTAATGAAATATTTTTTAACCTTAGCTAACTTTTGACACCACAGGTACCCTTTAGCGAAAAAAATTCCACGGGTTACTTTTTTTCAACATTGTCAAACCACAGTACATGTTTATAAAGTTTACACTTCTATTAAATACTGAGCAAAAAGTACGCTTCAATGTTGTGATTGGTTGCAGGGACCACCATCCTGAGTGGCATAAAATTGGCGGTTGACCCGAGAACCGAAGTAGTGTTCCAAGAGAACCCAGATGCCAACTTCTTGAAGTCAAACAGGTTCTCGTACGCCATTGTTGTGGTGGGCGAGGCCCCGTATGCCGAGAGTGCAGGAGACAGCATGGACCTCACAATGATCGAACCGGGCCCCGCCACGATCAGCCACGTCTGTGGGGCGGTTAAGTGTGTTGTGGTCATAATTTCCGGAAGGCCTCTTGTGATCGAGCCATACATTTCCTCGATGGACGCCTTAGTGGCTGCCTGGTTACCCGGCACTGAGGGGGGCCCAGGTGTCACCGATGTCCTTTTCGGGGATTTCGAATTCAGCGGCAAACTTCCTAGAACTTGGTTTAAAAGCGTCGATCAGTTGCCGATGAACGTGAACGATTCTCACTATGATCCGCTCTTTCCTTTCGGGTCTGGGCTTAAGACCGGTTCAGCGGCTCCAGCTGTTTCTGCAAGGTATTAAGCTAGTTCATTGTGGTATTTTTTTTTTATATATGTTGGTGTTATTTGCATTTATTTGTTTTGTAGGTCAACATCTGCTTGTGTTGTTGGAAGGCCATATTTGGCTTTTGTTTTCTTAAGCTTGTATTATTTAGGATATATGTTAAATTAGAGTGCTCATGAAGAGGTTGATTAGGTGATTAGTAGAGTATCTTCTTCTTTTATTGTAAACATGAAGCTGCTTTTGCCCATTTGTTAATCGATGTAAGCATTTCTAATTTTAGCTGTTAATTGGAAGAGCTGGATGTTATTTTATGCTTTTCCAAATTGTTGATTCTAAGCACACATCTAATTGTATATTTAAAAAAATGAAAAATTAGTAGTGATTAGCGTTCCACTGCTAGAATTTCGAATCGACGAGCCACTAGTTACAAGTATTTCAAAATGCACGTGAGAAAATCACATTCGAAAATTAGAACTTTTTGGGTGCCTGAATAGTTAATTATGACCGTAACTAAAAGCATGATATTCTTGAAATCCGCTTAGAAAATCCAATGTTACCCTTTTGTTATTCTTGAAGTCCGCTTAGAAAATTCAATATTACCCTTAATTTTCAAAAGGATCAGTTACCCCCTCAACTTGGTAAAAAGGACCTGTTACCCCCCCTAACTTGGTAAAAATGCACCAATTAGTCCATCAATGTTATATGTCATAATCTGGTTGGTTTAACTTCTCAAAGATATCATTTTTCTGATTTTTCTCTTTTTAACCAGGAGTTGACACATGGCATCGAAGGGGTAAATTGGTGCATTTTTACCAAGTTAAGGGGGTAACTGATCTTTTTTTACCAAGTTGAGGGGGGGGGTGGTAATTGGTCCTTTTGAAAGTTGAGGGTGGTATCGGATTTTCTAAGCCAACTTCAGGGGATCTTGATGCATTTCACCTAACTAAAATTATCAAATATATAATATATTACTGCTCAGTATAACAAGTAATCTCTAAGCTTTATAATCCCCCAATTGAATCAAAGTATAATGAATATTTTAGTGCTTGATTGCTCTTTTGGTGATCAAGTAATTTGCTGAATTGCTCAAGTGGACTTGTACGGTTCAGTTAAATAGAGACTCGTTCAAATCTCCACTTATCCATTTTGTTTTTCACTTTTGCACGAGATAATGGCATTGTTGGTGTACATATCTTTTGAAAGAAAATTATTAATCATTTATGGTATGGCTGTCGCAATATTTTCTATTATATCGATTTTCATAGTCAATGGATATACTAATAGCCTAAGGACCACAATTTGCCCCTTGCACGAACAAAACCAGCTTTGTAATTCCTTTTTCTCAGTAGAATGCACTACTAGGGTACTTGCAACAAACTTGAGAAAACGTTTCATCTTATCCAAATTACGGGATTAACACAAGTTTTTAAAGTTCAGTTTAAAACTCAAGAAAATCTGTTAACCCCGTTATTTTGTGCTCTTCTCTATCTCCTATACATTTTTGTACCTTGAAACTCAATTTTTTTTACCTGAGTCCGTATATCATACACGTGGGAATACAAATATTATTTCAAAGTTTAAATGAAAAAGCAAAAACTTCGACGCATCATAAAATTGAGACACTAAACGGCAAATGCAAGTCATTGGTTTAAGGGAATCCACATAAATTTGTGCTTATGTTACATCACATCCAGGCAAGTACAAAGTATATGGGGGTAACTAGCAAATTTGCCAGCCGATAAAATCCATACACCTAACTAGCAAGTATTACACAACAATTTTGTTTGTCGTTTTTCAAACAAACTGAGTGATACAAAATTGTCTGCAGGAATTCCACTAACACCAAAACTGAATCAGCACAATCATTCTGTATCTTCCAAGGATGAGGTCTTTAACCAAATAATCTCCAAGGCACTTACCATAGCAGCTTCTTATGCTCCAGCTCACCTACTAATAATTAATTATTTTTCCATGCCAGCTGGACGAACTCACTTCTTCCGGTTTTTTTTCACTTTGACAAACCTTCTTCCAGACTTGTCACCAGTGGTACCCAGTGAGAAGCTGCCCCCAGCATTGAACTCTAGACTACCGCTAGCCTGGAACGGCGACTGATTTGCCACATTCGATTGGCTTCCAAACTGAAAGGGATTATTATTATTATTCTCTCCTGACGAACTTGCAGCAGGAAACAGATTCCCGCCAGCTGGAGTAGCAGAACCGAAGACAAAGGCAGTTGATGCGGGTGGTTGACCAAACACGGGAGGAGGAGCAGTAGAGGTGGTTGCCTGAACCGTGTCCTCTGCCATGCTGTCCTCCATGTTCATCTGATCGTTATTACCGGGAGAAGACGAACCAAAAGCAAAAACAGGAGAATTCGGTTTACTACTGAAAACAGGAAGTGATGGAGTAGTAGTGGCCGCTGAGTTAAAATTAAAAACTTGACCAGATGGTGCATTTGCCGCAGCAGCAGTAGCACCGAAGGTGAACCCAGTAGAGGGTGATGAAGAAGCAGCGAAGGCAGAACCAAAAGTAGGCACGGGAAAGCTACTAGATAGTGTTGCATTGGTAGCGGATGCGGAGCTGACTGGGTTAGCTGCACTTGTAGTAGAACCAGTTGAACTGAATAAGGAGCTTCCGGAAGGAAGGGCGGCACTACTTGGAGTCAACCCAAAAGACAGAGCTGAAGTAGATGACCCGAACTGAATGGGAGTGGTCTGATTTGAACTTCCGAAAATACCCCCAGCAGCCTGAGTAAAAGGGTTGCCACCACCGGCCGAAGCGTTTCCTCCAGCACTGAAGCTAAAGAGGCCACTGCTGGTGGTGGCGCCAAAGGCACTTGAACTGCTTGCTCCGTCAAAAGTGCTACTTCCTGTGCTCTTTGCCGCCACGGAGGAAAAACTACCAAACAGACTCCCACCAGCGCTGCCGCCAAAAGGCGAACTGCTTTGTTTGATAAAGCTGCTTGTTTCCTTCTTTTCAGATTCTGCGGGTCCCACAACTGTAGCTGCTGATGTTGACGACAAGGTCGAAGTAGACGAGGAGCCAAACTGGAAAACAGAACCAGACATGAAGGAAGGTGTTGAAGTTGATACAGAGGAGGGGATGCTAATACCATTGCTGTTTGCTGCTGTGGTATTAGAAGGGCCACTAGATGAAATTTGGCCAAAAACAGTGTTCGATAGTTTAGGTGTATCAGCAAAAGATGCTGAGGGAATAGGAATAGGAGTAGGAATGGACCCATTTGTAGTTGAAGCACTGGCAGGCATTCCAGTAAATGATAACATGCTTATTGTTGAGGGTGATGAAATGGAAGCAGCAGCAGCAGACATGGTTTCAGTTGCCTTCAAATTATTCTTACCGTCAGCTTTGTCTGATTCTGGTTCTTTCGACAGAGGTTTCATTGTGCTGGAAGCAACAAAGAGAAGCGTCATATTACAATCGGCAGCAAGAAAAAATAATTATATCACATGCCAAAGATGGAACAACAACAACCAATCATAAGAAACTCACATTCAGTGCATCGTTAATTTATACTATTGACACCAGACTGCTCTGGCTTATTATGATCGCTTATCATTGGTTCATTACCAGCACATGACACCAATATAATATAAAACATTTAACGCGTCAAAATCACAATAGAAATGAAAATATGCATAGAACCAATTACTCTGGATTCGGTTACTAATAGAGATGAAATCCTAGTTTTTTGTAGTTAACACAATTTATACAACCTTGTATCTTTCTAGATGCCGTTCTAGACAAATTGACCGAAGAACTGAGTTCAAGGAAAGCACAATAATAAAGGTTCAGGTTGTGTCGCAGGAGAAGACAGATGCATATTGAGTGCCACCTTTTGATAATATCAGAACACTTTAAGTAATATAACAGTAAAAACTCTCTCATCCATTTGAGCATGAGAAACTTTTTAAACACTAAAATCAGCTCTACTAAACCAAATATAATATTTTAACATGAAGATATCAAATTTTTTACCTAAGGCATCAACAATCCTATGTCATGGTCATTTTGATGAAATAGCTTATATTTACTACCAAAACTATCTAGGACAACGACATAAAATATTTCACATATTAACAATTTCACAGTAAATTAAAATAACATGCTGAGTCGTATCTTCTATCAGAATTCTTAAGATATAACATAATAGGGAGGGAGAGGAGAAACTACGTGTAGTGGGCAAAGTGTTATCAAAGATTTATTGTGTCTTATTATTTTTCTAACTAAAGTATAAATTTCATCTTTCACCTTACAAAATCTGTCAATGTCTTATTTTTAGTTACAAGCTAATGTCAAGTCATTGATAGCTACATCAGTGATAGCATTATATACTTCAATGATAGCATTATATCGTTGTAGATCCTCCTAAGTTATACACAAAATGTAAAATTGTTCTGCATCTATGCAAATTATAATTTTTTTAAAAAAAACAAGTAATGACAGGTAGTGTGGCAACTGTCAAAACTTTAAAAGAAAAGAACCTAGGTCCGACTTTAATTCAAAGTCCTTCAAATAACAGATAACTAACAAAAGCATGTCCATGATCTGGCAAGGGAATCTCTTTCAAATTTCAGTTAGTGATTTAATGTCCATCCTGAATAGTTTTTTACTTCATATTTATTGAATCTTTATAAGCAATGACATTGTTAAGCATCTTCTTACCCGATTAATAACTATGATGAGTTACTTGTGCATTTGATATAATCAAAAGACCATAAAAACATCATGCTGTATGGACAAATAAAAGAATTTGACAAACCTGCTCGAGTTATCTAATTTTTTGTCCAAAGCTGCGCCAAGCATGGTACCAACAGGCCCTGCAACAACAGGCAAAGTGGAAACTGCAACTGGAGGTTTAGAATTGAAATCAACAGGAGGAAATCCATTTTGTTCTTTTGTTGACACAGCTTTAGTTGCAAAGCTAAAAACAGGAGCATCAACAACATTTAGTTCCTTGGGTGGTGAGGCTTTCTTAGATGTTACAGTTACTGGGCTGTCTATAACAGCTTCTTTGCTGCTAACACCAGACAAAGATGCAGCTGTAACTGTCACTGGGGTATTCTTGTCAGAAAATGCAATCCCATCAGAAGATCCAGGAGCTTTTTGGTTCAACATAGATATTGATTGATTTTGCCCCTTTGATAAAGCAGCAGCCTTCTCGAATACAGAGGTCTCTGTAGAGGTGTTCTTATTATCAGCAACAGCACCACCAACTTTGGCTGCTTTCTCAGTAGACAATGTAGCAGATGTAGTCTCATCAGAATGGTCATCATCATCAAGCTCCAAAAAATCCTACAAACAGACATATATGGTATTTATGTGATATTATGATGAAGGAAACAACAAAACTAGATATTTAAAAAAAAGATCAACAAAGGAATTCTTCTACATAACGTTTGCGACAACAAACAAATTCTTTTGCTAGCTACAAACAATTTTTCACTGTTTAATCTATACTACAGACATAAGAGAATCTATTCAATAGATCATAAAGCAAATCCAAAATGGATGCTTTCAATGAAATATTGCAGAGACGGAAGATAAAGTAGAAAGAGAAATACTTTTTTTGAATTGCCATTATAGCAGCTATAAGCAAAGTATAATCTTATCTTTAATATATTTAAAAAAGAACTAAACAAGTTTCTAAACTACATTGGGAAAGAAGGTGGACTTATGTAACAAAATCTTGAGGAAGATATAAAAAAATTAGGTGCACCAAATTACACGGATGCAAAATCTGTACCTCATGTGCACTCATCTGGAAAGCACGTTTCTTCTGTGGAGGGGTCTGGGCAACAGAAACCAGTCCAGGAGATGTTGATTTGACATCAGATGGATTTGTTTTCAATAACTTTGGAGGATCTACACCATTAGATAAAGAAGCCAACTTCTCATTAGAGGTAAGGGGTTTCACTGAACTGTTTCCTTTACCCTTATCTTCCTTCTGAAAGACAGGTTTTTGTGTATCAGATAGTGAACCACCAGGCGTGATATCCAACTTTTTATCATCTTGGACAGTCTCCAGAAACTTTGAAGATTCTACATTCTCCAGGCTTCTTAGAGCTTGTCCACGGAGCCCAGATGGTGACATCTTAGTAGGTGATTTGTCCCTGCAGGAAACTAACACATCCAATTTCTGCAGTATTTGCGAAGCCACTTCTCTGGACTTTGAGGGGACAGACGAAGTGCCAGAAGCATGTGCCATGTCATCCCCATTTTCTGTTTTTGTTTCCCTAATTAAAGCTTCCTTCTGGGATGAGGATGGGCGTCTACCACCATCTGAAACAATGCCAGTCCTACGTATAGAAAGAGTTCCAGATGAAGGCAACAAGTTAGATTTCTGACGAATTCTACGAATAGGACCAACAGATCCTATATCACTATCAAAAACTGAACTCCTCCTCTTTAAAACCTGTGCCAAAAACGCCAAATTAGTCTCCTCTAAGTTGAAACATAAATCTGAAAAAAAACCATAAATAAACTTAGCACTGGTACCCCTTGTTTAGATCCAGAGAACCCACTTTCCCACTTGATTTGAGATGATGATGATGGTGCACCAAATACATCAACTTCAGGTCTAGTACCCTATGAAACGAGAATAACTCGTAAATACTCCAGTCACAATCACAAATCTATATATATCTAACATTCTAGCATAACAACCTGGGGGGTAGAGGTCAAGCGGAGTCTGGAATACGGAGTTCGAGCCATGTTGTATATGGCAGATCGCCCAAGAGACCTTGGTGTCATAAAACCATTCTCATTAGCAAGAGTATGAACTGAAGATCTTGGCGCAACTGACAACAATGGTGACTTTGAAGGAAATGGTTGGCTGAACTGTGTAACTGAATCCTCCCCTATAGCACGACCACGTAAACCTAGCACTGGAGGAGATACTTCTGATGGCCTGCTACCCATGTAAGATTTTGCAAGATCTGCAGGAGTAGCAACCTCCTCGTCAAGGACCTGAAACCATTTTAGCCACTTATTGTGAAACACAAGCAACACCAAAAAATTTACATCGATATAAAAGTGCAAGCAAATGCAATATTCACTGATGGCATATGGACATGAAGAATAATTCCAAAAACTTAAGAACACAAAGAGTTTCATACGCTTGCACTGGTAATGGGAGTAGATATGCCATTGCGTTCATGTCCATTATCTTTAAAAGGTGTTATTGCAACCTCCTTACTCTCACGGGATAACACTGGTTTTGATGGGATCACTTCAGAAATTTTCTCTTGAATCCCGACAGAAAGATCAACAGTTCTAGATTGCAGTAGATCTGTCAACCGGGCAATTTCAGACCTGCAAAGTAAACAGAAAGTCAGAAACAAACGTATTTTTGCAATTACAATGAGATCATGCAATAAGCACACTGTAAGAAAAGAATCAGCATATTACAATATCCAGTAGCGTAATAATTGCAATCATGGTCAGTGCAAAAAAAAAGAAATAATAAGGAGAAAGCAGCACGAACTTTACCAACAATCAAGAGCCTATTGGCAATGTTCAATTGGTAAAGTTAAATGCCAAAATCCGCATATCAAAACAAACTGGTAGATGAGTCTAAGCAAATACATATTATGAAGACTCGTCTGCAGGCTTAAAAGACAGCCCGATCAACTGGTTTAAATAGATGAATCAATAATAACTGCACCTACATGCTCAAAATAGAGGCAAACAGGGTATTACTTAAATTACATATTTAACACAATTGGTACATTCAAATTCACCATCAAATAAACCATGAACTCTCGAGTTATCACAGGAAGCCAAACTCAGGCCTACCAAAACAAGAGAATGCACATCCCACACAATCTCAAATATAGCATGTGTAGCGCTTTAGCATGTATATCAAAGTCTAAAAAATAGAGAAGTTTGCAGCAGATTCAAACAAGTTATATAAGTTTGAAAGTTGGCACCATTAGATAAGTTTCCAACTTTACTCACTTTGTAAAAGTTTTCTGCTTAAGCATAAACTCCACTTCAGTGAGCCCATCTCTGTCAGAACTAGTAGCTAGAGAATCAATTCTGTCGACTGCTGACTCCATCATTCCATGGGAATCCTTCAAAAGAAAATCACAAGCAGCACATGAGAGTCAAACTTAACCCGGCAGAAAACTAGTGAAAATTTTATATACCAATAACTTGAAAAAAATGAAATTATAAAGAACGTTTCCAAATCTCATTACATAACTTGAGAAACAAAACAATTTATTCATACCATGGAATTCCTTGAAAAAAGTACCAAGCATCACATGCAAGGAAAACTTGCCCAGCATCAAACAGTATAAAAAATATATGATAATAATTGCAAAAAATATTAATTAGAATGTTTCCATGAATCTGGGTAACATTTGCAGTAGTCAAAGGAGCGCCTTAGGCTCCGGACATACAAGGCTTGATGTCTGCCATGCTCCTCACATGAAAAAGACATGTGTCTGGATACACCAAGCTCCAAGCTAAATAGTCTGTAATTAGCTACTCAACTGCTAATAAGGCTGTAAAATAGCATATCTATGTCACAGAAAATTTTAATTTCCATTCATGGAATGAAAAGAAACTAAAAACAAAAGAAATGTCTACGTGAAAACTATTGGTCTAACCAAACAAAGATCCTAATTGAATTGGATTTTACACTTACAAATAATTACATCAAAAGACATTGAACCTTCATAAATGTACATATAGCATCACTCTCTTTCAGCTTCATCAAATAATTTGAAGTAAATGATCAAATAAACTGAACACAATAATCAGCATAATATTTAATCACACCAATATCTTTGACGTATTATATGACCATTGTGCTAGAAGGAAGTAGCTGCTCAGACTTACTTTTCGAACTGCTTCCTGACTATTAGATGCGCCAAAATTTGCCTCTGTTCAGATAGAAAAAAAGTTAAGGGCAACACTTACTAGTAATAAAAATTGAAAATAACTTTCTGAATGCCGACAACATGTACAGCAAGCAATGAAAATAATTATCGAGAAGAAACCAGATTCAAGCACAGGCAAAATGATATCGAAATCAAGCCTCGCATTAGGAAAAAGGGAAAACGCATATGCTTAGAAAAGTTCTAATCACACACCTAATGAAAACCTAAGTTGCCTCCAAATTCCAACTAAAATTAATAAAAAATACAAATGTAACAGGGCCAAACTCAGAATTTAATCTAGAAAAAGAAAACATTTACAACAATAATAGATAAGAAACATTATTCCCAGCATAAACATTCTAAGAACCAGAAAATATGCTTTCAGAAAAAATTAAACTAACCGACCTGATTCCGGCAGCTGAGGTGGAGGAGGCGGAGGCAGTCGCTTTCGAAAAACGGAAGCAAAAAGCTTATGTGCGCCGAAAGTAATGAGCCTCTGTGCCGGATCCACAAACTTCGACAGCCAACCGTTGGCATTGTTGGTGGTAGCAGCGAGACTCGGGTTTCGAACGGCGGTCGGCGGTCGATCGTAGGGCGTACTGCGTTGCTTTCGATTAAAATGCTTCCGAGCTTTGCCGAAACCCCCTGCGTCGTCGTAGGGATTGTCATTCCGGTCCCCAGCGGCCATGGAAACGCGAAATTAGGGCGAGAGAGCGAACTTTTCAAAAAGTTTGGAGAGAGAAAATGAGAAAGGAAAGAGTAATTAGGGTTTTTGTTTAATTATTATCTGGAGAGAGAGAGGGCGAAAGAAAAAATACTACTGGAGAGAAATGGTATTTTTATACGCCGAGCCTGGCTGTACAAAATTTAGGTTTTTGTATTAATTATTACAAAATGTTTCTTTTAAGCCGTAATAGATTTTACTAATGTGAAGCTCCAATTATTATCAGAGTTGGAAGAGAAACAGATATGTAATTTCTATTTTAAAAAATTTAAATACCTCCAATATATTTATAAAAATTTTAATTTACACACAGTATTTAAGTCACGTATTAGATATGTTCATCAAGTAGATTGGTTCGGATTTGGTCCGGATTTGATCGATTGTCTACTAGAAATGTTAACTCAAGCTCATAATTATTTAATAACATTTATTATAGTCAAACATATAAATTTAATAAAATGAATTATAAATAAATATAAATTTAATATATATTATATAATAAATAAAACTAAACGGGCACAGATTTATATAAAAATCAAATCCGACCTATAAAATTTCGAGCTTTAACGAAATCGAGCTTGATTCGGATTTTTTTAAATAATGAATATTCAAATCCGACTCATTAAAAAATGCTCGAGCTCGGCCAAGACATTTTGTTTTTATACAAAAGGATAGAAAGGAAAAAAGCTACACAATGGTAAGGCTAGAGCTAGGCCAAGACATTTTTGAAAAGGAGTTTCAAACCAGACTCATTAAAGTGGTCCCGTAAACGGGCCTACTCCATATCAATGGTTCTATTGGCTAAATCAGATTTTTGGACTATTTAATCTATTCCTTGTATGCATACAGTATCCCCAATTTCTTTTCGCTTATGACCTTAACAAGGCAATGTACTCGTAAATATAACTAATTATAATATTTTTACTATACTAGTTGTCTAATGTTTTAAAATATTTTATAAATCATAATATAGAGTATAAATTTTGCCTATATAATATTCATATAATTATGACTAATGTATGACTAACATTATTTAATAATATGTGTAAAATGTTCTAATTATGAATAATGTATTACTAACTTAATCCCAAGAAACTATTATAAACCTCTACAACAAACAATAACATTAACAATAAACAACTTCACCAAACGGGATTCAATGTCAGATATTATATTATTGTCCAATAGAAAAACTATTAGATTATTTTTTCCAGATAAAACAATAATAAAATTTATTTTTATGTAATAATATTAAAATTAATAGTTTTAAAATTATTGCCTTTCCCACTTATACAATAGGATAGTTGCACCCAATCCATACCACAATCCACACCCATCAAGGCTGTCGGCATTTTTCAAGGAGAAGCTTAAATGTTATGATATGATTTTTTCAAAATTTATATTTGGATAGACGGTATGATGTGACATTGTTTTTTCAAAAAAGTTTCTAGTTTGATTTGAAGGAAAACCGTCAAATCTGTGGTTAAAGAACTACCCATGAAAATCATGATTCAAACAAAGCCTTTAAATACAAATTTAGGACGCATTATATATACATATAGAAAAAAATGAAAAGCAAAATATGAACAAGTAGTAGGTGGTTTTGAAAGGCATAATGTCATGAAGTCATAATTTGTAGTGAAGGAAGAAAACAAGGGTTTGTGCTCAAAACCATGACAATATTTCAAAGGGTTTGAAAAGAAGGAAAACCCACGAACAAGGTTTGTACCTGATCCGCTACCTATCCAATTCTCACATTACATAACATACAGCATAACAAAAAGTGTCTAAATTTTGAGGGCCTCTCGAAATCCGAAGCTAATACTGTTCTCAAACCCTTTCCTTCCTGGCACTCCTCCAATGCTCCCTCTTTGCATCATTGCCACAAATTCATTGTAATCTATCAACCCATCCTGCAACATTTCAATTAATTTCATGAACATCAATGCAAACTGAAAAATTTGGGCAAACATATTACTGCGTAGCTTTTCCCGCTATAGATTGGTGGTAAACGGCATTTCACCCTAGTTTCAAGTCTTAGTAACACCAGCTACATTCTCAAATTAGACACACGTAAAAAACTTGAACCATTAGATTATCAGTTTCACTTCAGTTCTTACACCGTGTTAGGGCCTGTTTGGGATTGCTGTGCTGTCATGAAAAGTTCTTACGAACTTTAAATAAGCATAAGTTTTGTGTAGTGAACAGTGGAAATGGGAAAACAAAACAAAACTTACATTATCTTGGTCAACATCTCGAATCATTTCTTCCAAACGGACGTCTCCGATCCCGAATTCCTCGCAAGCTTGTTGAAGCTCGTCTGGAGTAATATAGCCGCTTCCATCTTTATCAAAATAAGAAAATGCTGCAAATAGATGATCTTGTCTCTCTATTTTATTGAAATGTAAGGTTGCAGCTATAAACTCCCCATAATCAATTGTTCCGCTGTTGTCTACATCAGCCTGCCATTCAAATTAAGAGGAGACTTTCATTCCAACGAAAAAAATATATAATACTCAGCTCAACTCATGCTACAGTCACTACATTAATTAAGATATTAATATGAAAAAGTATTTAAATTTTAAAAAGTTTTACTGGGCATCAACAGAAAATAAAGTTTATGTTTCCTTTCAGACATTACTCTTTCAAATATTATTTTACGGACTTCCTTCTTGGGCTCACACTTTTATTGTTTCACCCATTTGGTATAGTTGTTTCCTGTTTGTCTATAGTAGTGCCCCCATATTAAGCAATTTCGTCATTATTTTTGTAAACAAAATATGAGGGAATATGCTTTTTAGGGATCATTTTGGAGTAATTTTTTAAAGAACAATTGCATCAAGACCCCTTTGAACTTCACAATTTTTGTCTGGATGTCACCCTAAACTTACAAAATCCTAATTAACCCCCCGAATTTGGCAAGAGTACACCAGTCCCCCACCCCCACCCCTCCAATGTCACGTGTCAAAAAAAGGTTGGTTCAACTTTTCAATGTTGTCATTCTTCTAATTTTTCCATCTCCAACCAGAAATTGACATGTAGCATTAGGGAACAAACTTGTGCACTTTTGCCACATTTAGGGGGGCTAATTGGAACTTTGAAAATCAGAGTGACATCTACCAAAAGCTGCCAACTTAAGGGGATTTCATTAAATTCGGGCTTTTAAAAATAACAAGAACAAATGGGTAATGATTATACCTCAAGGGGAAAAAGACAAAATCTTTAATAGTACAAGCGCAAAATGGAATTTAGTCTGTTATCTTAATTAAGTACAAGGTGGAGCTTTGAACTAGCGATCCTTAAACTTTACTTACTCAAAGGCTGGCTTGGTTTTACAACTTTGCTCAAGATTACACACATTTGCAAATTTGTCTATCTTAAAGATGTGCTATAAACAAGATAATTCTCTTTTCTTATTTTAATTTTGAGAAAGTATAATCTCATGTTTATTAAAATAAAGAAAATGAAAGGGGACAAAGAAGAAACTAGACCAATATTGAAAAATGAGCCAAAAATATTGCGAAATGGAGATCTGTAAGAAATATGAACCAAAGAATGATTTTTGGGATATATTCCGGGTTGGTCTCTGATTCTCATGTAATGACTGAAATTTTATAGAACATAATTAGGAGAAAAGGAAAGAGAATTTGATAGAGGTAAGTTTAATACTATTCATGATTGATTTGTTAACTAACTGCATAGCTGTCCACACATTTAGGGAATAAGAGAGATGCTTAAGCCAAATTTAGAGCTAAGAACAACATAAAACAGAATACTAATGGAATTAAAATGCCACTGATACTAATGTAGAATCATACACCAATATTTTCCATCAAGGAAATAACATTTTATTGAGTATAAGCTTAGTATAAGTTATATTATATGAGTTTATTATAATGTAAAAGGTTTAAGTTACCGCTTGAAGTAAGGGCATTATAGTAATAGACCTTGTTCAGTTAGTTATCCAAATATAAAGGGGCTAAAATCCCCAATTTATGCAATTAGATTTTATCATCTTCCTCAATGGAATTTGTTCTAGTTTCTTCAATACTACATTATTTCCAGAACAAAAAATATGTAATCTTGAATTTTTTTTTGGTACTGAAGAACAAAAGTCACAATATAAAAACATACTTCTAATTTCCTCTGCTCTAGCTTTTAAATGTATTAAAAAGAAGAATAAAAATGTTATGAAAGTCACATGTGGGGCCACCGAAAGTTGTTTTTTCGGGCCCCATCACCGAAAGCCACCGAAAGTTGATTTTTTGGGAGCCATCACCGAAAGTTGTTTTGTCTCTATGCTTCAACATTTCATTATAAATAGGATGAATTGCAAAGCAAATATCATCACAAATTTGAGAGCTTGAGAGC
>CATIWQ010194272.1:0-13679 GCA_949673415.1 Euphorbia schlechtendalii | reverse complement strand
GATGCATCTGTACCTGTTGGTAGACCAACTGCTTTTGGCTTTGCTAGTTCTAGGCCTACTGCTGGTTCTACAAGTTCTGGTCCACTTCGAGGAAATGAAATTGGAAACTTTTATAGTCAAGCTAACCAAAATGGACAATTTAGTCCTAATTGTTATGGAATAAATGGTTTTTCAAATTCTGGGCTTGTTACTGTACCAGAAAGATCAGAAAAATTTAGTGGTGTGAATTTTAAGGTCTGGCAATAGAAAATGTATTTCTACTTGACTAGCATACATTTTGACAGATTTGTGAAGGAAGATCCTCCTGTTGTATCGGAAGGAGTTGTTGATCCTTCTATTAAATCTGTTGTCGATGTTTGGAATTATTCTGATTTCCTTTGCAGAAACCATATTCTTAATGGTTTAAATCCTGAACTATATGAAGTATATAGTGTGAAGCTTACTGCTAAGGAACTATGGGAATCCCTCGATAGAAAATATCAAACTGAGGATGCTGGTGCTAAGAAATACTTAGTTGGTCAATTCCTACATTTTAAAATGAATTATTCCAAAACTATTGAAAGTCAAGTGCAGGAACTTCAACTTTTGATCCATGCGATGGAGACTGAGAAAATGGGGACAAGTGAACCATTTCAAGTTGCTACAATAATTGAAAAATTGCCACAAAGTTAGAAAGATTTAAAAGCTTATCTCAAACATAAGCGAAAGGAAATTTCCGTTGAGGATCTCATTGTTCACCTATGCATTCAGGAGGACAATAGAATATCAGAAAGAAAATTTTCTGCTAATCATGCTATGGCAAAGGTGAACATGGTGGAGGTCCATAAGGACTCTAGAAAGGGCAAGCAACCTGGTAAACCCAAGTCTAAAATGGGACCAAAAGGAGGCATTAACAAGAAACAAAAGTTTAATGGAAAATGCTTCAATTATCATAAGACGGGACACAAATCTTCTAACTATATATTTCCGAAAAGGATCGACAAGAAAGAAGTAAATGTTGTGGATGGAATTACACAAGACGTATCTGATATCGATCTCTGCGCAGTAACTTCTGAAGTCAATATGATTTACTCAAACCCTAGAGAATGGGGGTGTGACACTTGTGCTACCCGGCATATATGTTGCAACAAGGAGTCTTGTGCTGGATTGACTCTTATAGAGAATGAGGAGAAACTCTTCATGGGAAATTCTGCTACTTCCAAGGTGAAAGGATACAGAACTGTGATTCTGAAAATGACTTCCGGCAAAGAAGTCAAACTACAAAATGTCTTATATGTTCCAGACATCAGCAAACTATCTTTTGAATAAGATACCATGTAAGAAACAAGACAAAACTCCCTATGAATTATGGAACGGTAGAAAACCTTTATATAATTACTTAAAAGTGTGAGGGTGTCTTGCAAAACTAATGACTCCATTGCCTAAACGAATGAGAATAGGTCCAAAAATGGTGGATTGTGTTTTTATTGGATATGCTGAGAATAGTAATGCATATCGGTTCCTTGTGTATAAATTTAAAAATCCAAAAATACACAAAAATACTTTGTTAGAATCAAAGGATGCTTCATTTTTGGAAGACATGTTTCCATGTAAGGAAATAAAAGATAATTCGGGATTTAAAAGATCCCATGAACTTATTGAAAGTGATGGTCAAGTTTATCAACAAAACACTAATAATCTCCCATTAGTAGATGAAGAAGATTATCAGAATTCTCAAGAAGAGAATGAGACTGATCATGAGGTAGAACCTAGAAGAAGTAAAAGGAAAAGGATTGAAAAATCATATGATCCAGACTTCTTAACATATATGGTTGAAGCGGAACCTCAAGCATACAAAGATGATATAAGCTCCACAGAAAGTCCTTTATGGAAAGAAGGCATAAGGAGTGAAATTGATTCCATATTGCAAAATCATGCATGGGAATTAGTGGACCTTCCTCCGAGAACAAAGCCACTAATTTCTAAATGGATTTTCAAACGCAAGCTAAAAACTGATGGATCAATTGATAAGTACAAGGCTAGTCATAAAAGGTTATAAATAAAAAGAAGGCCTTTACTACTTTGATAGTTATTCTCCTGTGTCAAGAATAACCTCTATTAGGATGATACTTGCAATTGTTGCTTTGCGAAATCTTGAAGTACATCAAATGGATGTGAAAACTGCTTTTCTTAATGGAGATCTTGAAGAAGAAATCTATATGGAATAACCTGAGGGTTGTGTAGCTCCAGGTCAAGAAAAGAAAGTATGTAAGTTGGTGAAATCTTTATATGGTTTAAAGCAAGTGCCAAAACAATGGCATAAGAAATTTGATGATGTCATGATAGCCAGTGGTTATCGCATAAATGAGTGTGGTAAATGTATATATGTCAAAACTACAAATGATGGATATGTTATTCTATATTTGTATGTTGATGACATACTAATTGTTGGAAGCAATGAGAAGATGGTAAAAGGTACCAAAAATATGTTAAATTCAAGATTTGACATGAAAGATATGGGACTAGCGGATGTAATTTTAGGTATCCAAGTTAAACGTTCACCTTACGATCTCATATTAACGCAATCACACTATGTAGATAAGATACTAGACAAGTTTAACAAAGGTGATTTTGGTATAGCCAAAACACCATTAGATGTCAGTCTACATCTATCCAAGAACAAAGGTGAATGCATAGACCAAGTGGAATATGCAAGGGTTATAGGTAGTCTAATGTACCTTAAAAGTTGTACAAGACCTAACATCGCTTATACTGTAAGCAATTTAAGCAGATTTACAAGTAATCCTAGTAAATGTCATTGGAAATCTATCGTGAGAATACTAAGGTATTTACGATATACTCGTAATTATAGACTACAATATACGAGAGAACTTGTTGTACTTGAAGTATATTCTAATGCCAGTTGGATAGCTGACATTAAGAATTCTAAAGGTACAAGTGGATATGTGTTCACTCTAGGAGGAGGAGCAGTTTCATGGAAATCCTCAAAACAAATAATTATAACTTGTTCCACAATGGAAGCTGAGTTTGTAACCTTAGATAAAATGGGAGAAGAAGCCGAATGGCTACGGAACTTCTTAGAGGATATTCCTGAATGGCCTGAACATGTGCCCGCAATATGTATACATTGCAATAATCAAGAAGTGATTAAAAGAGAATAAAACGTAATGTATAACGGTAAGTCGAGACACATGCGTCGTCGACATAATACCGTTAGACAACTTATCTCAACTGGAGTTATCTCTATTGATTTTGTAGGATCAAAGGATAACTTAGCGGATCCGCTAACCAAAGGGTTAAACAGAGATCAAGTTGAAAAGACATCTAGAGGAATTAGACTAAAGCCCATGAATATTTAAGGCGCTATGTGAAGGAAAACCTAACTAAGTTGACTAGAGATCCCAAGATCTTGGTTCAATGGGACAACCTAATTTCATAGACCTTGTGAGGTCACTATGGCGGTAACCTCGTGTCCATTCCTATGATGTAAACAGTGACAAAACGGATTCAGTGTAAGTAATGAAAGTGCTTTTATTGATTCTTTGTGCATCAATGTTTGACTAAAAGAGATCACTTATGTGAGAGCGAAGTGGGGTTGCTTCAAAAGAAACTAATGGGGCTTAGTTATCTTAAACTCTTGCAGAACCAGGAGATGTTCATGACCATACGAACATAACCATGAGAACCAAAACTGAGTTAGAATTAATATTTGTGTGAGGTATATCATCATTTACATAAAACTTCATAATAGTTCAAGGACATCGCGTCTACTAGTCAGATAGTAAAGTAAATATACTTTCACAAGGGAAGGTTGAAGGCTTGTAGTCCACCTATCCTATGCAAATATTGATTGTATAATGCTATCACTAAATCAAGTTTTTCTTTTATGTGGGGGATTGTTGAAATTAAAAGAAAATTATTGAGTTGGTAGCCGCCATATACTGTCCCGCTACTATGCAACACTATGCAGTACTATGCGCGAGACCTTATGTTTCCTATTATTTACGGTTTATGCCATTGAATTTTCCTATAAATAGAATTCATTTTTTCTTATTCAATACACCTAAGAGATAAAGAAATAAAATCTCTTTCATATTCTCTCTAAATTCTTAGGTATTCGGTATTTGGTGATAGAATTTTACACTCGGTTGAGTTCGCCTAATGTCTGTTGTTGTATCCTGGGAGACAGTTTGCCATATAAGGGGAAAATTTGTTTTAAGGAAATCGATTCAAGCCTCAACAGAACCCTCTTGTTCCAAGTAAAAGATTTATTTCGGTATTTCATTATTTTATATTTAATATTTATTATAATACATTTATTTTTATGATGTTCATATAATTGTATTTCAAGTTACTAATATTTTCTTTATTGTATAATCTTTCTCTTTATAAGAAATTATATAAGTATCCCTAACACTTTTTCTAACAATGTTTGTTGATATTCATTTTAGATTTGTTACAGATAAAATTCCACCATTACAAAATCATCTATTTATAGAACATCTTTATAAAAGCCAAAGTTTGAACCATGTTCAACATAATAAAGTGTAACACTGAACCATACATAATTGTTTATACGGCAAAACATAAAGAGACCATTAAAGTAATTTCTTGCAACTTTTCTTATCAATTTATCATTATAGCTTAAAATGGATTAGAATTACAGTCTTACAGAACCACGGAAGCTCTCTCATTTCAACTAATTACATTTGCCTCCCAATTACTCAATTAATTTCTGGGAAAACAGTGCAAATGCTGCAAGATTAACCTGATGATTTTAGTGATTTAAATTTTATACAAATTGGAACTTCATTAAAAGCCTTGCATTATTAAGCTTCTCGCCTTTCTTATTGTAAAGAGGGACCGCTCGAATCCCTTGTCTTAGGTCTGCGACAGGTAAACATGTTTGACCGCCAAAATCGTCTTTTTCAGACATGTCATATTCTCGTACTTCAACCCGAAGCAAAGCAAGCTCTGGAACAGTCAACGGGAAGGTGAACTCCTCGTTCCAAGCTGGAGTCCAGTTGTCTTCAATTACTTTCGTTTTTCTCACAGCAGCATCGGCAGGGACCCCAACAATGTATAGCTGCTCAAAAATTGCAGCAGAATAAGCAACATAGAAAAATGCTTCTGCTAAAATCTCTGCCACATGGACTTGTTTACAAGTGTCTAACACGGACATGGATCCGGATCGAGTGTCTAGTACAGGAAGTTCAAAAAATTTAGACACGTGGACACTAACCTAAATTTGAACACGGGTACAGGAACACGGCAAATATATATATATATATATATATATAAAAGAATCGGACTAAAATAGTCTTTTTTATTAATCATATGTTCTAAAATAAAAGGATAAACTAATTTGGGATATCACATAGAGGTAACGAATGTAGTAATATGTGAAAATACTCTTTGAGGTATACTAAATTGGGATAAATGAACAAGTAAGAAAAAAAGTAGTAATATGGGAAGTAGCATGAAATAAGGGAAAAAAGAATTAAATAGTATTTATTGCCTTTATAGAATAAAGTAAATTGATTAATTAGTAATTATGATTTTTCCTTTTCTTTATTTGGGTCCATTTAAGAAAAGAAAGTAAATGTTAATGCTAGTTTTTCTTTTCAGTCCATCTCTTCATCTTTAACCTCTATCTCTTCTTTTTAACCTGCAATGCAAGTCCAGCAGCAGCCGCCACTGCTTTTGCCGTGTCCGATGACAAACTGCCGCATCCGACACAGAATCCGCATCGGAGTCGTGTCGACACGGGTGCGGCTACCCTTTTGAAGAGTCCGAGTATCATAGACTAAAATACTACATATTTTTTACATTCATAATAGTCAAAAGTGAAGCGCACCCTCTACGCTTCGGTTGAGCACAAAGCGCACGCTTTGGAAAAAAAAAGTGCACATTTAAATCTTTGGATTTTGATGATTTTTTTTGTTGTGGACTATTATGACATGTAATATTTTTTAATTTTATTAGTTTTAAGCAATAATATTTTAAATAAATTTATAATAGTGCACTTTTTCATTCCTAAGCGATCGCTTTTTTTGCGCTTTGTGTAAAAGCGAGAAGCAAGACCCTAGCGCTTTGCGCTCTCGACTACTATGCTTACATTATAAATCTAATTTGAAGCTCAGTGAGTAAACTTCAATTTATATATTATCAATGCATGATTGGTATAGACTAACCTTTGTGTAGAAGTCGGGCGGAGAGTATGAATCGAAGTGTGTGTGGCTAAAATCCAATCGCCATCCATCGCCCAAATAGACTTTAACCTGTTACTTTACAGAAAATATACAAAACCTAAAAAAACAGTAATCCAGCAAATGAAAGTCATTAAAGCTGAACTTGTATCTTCACCTTTAAAGTTTTAATCACCAACAAAGTATTTTTCGGATTGAACACCTCGTCGCC
Organism: Euphorbia schlechtendalii; assembly: GCA_949673415.1. Taxonomy (NCBI): domain Eukaryota; kingdom Viridiplantae; phylum Streptophyta; class Magnoliopsida; order Malpighiales; family Euphorbiaceae; genus Euphorbia; species Euphorbia schlechtendalii. The sequence goes on along the minus strand of CATIWQ010194272.1, from coordinate 7,259 downwards.
TTTTTGCATCAAAAAATCGGGTTTTTTCACATACCCACACCCTCCGTTGGCTTTGAACATCCCATGCATCAACCAAAGTGATTTACCATATCCCTGATTATAATAAAAAAATTAAGAATAAAATAATCCCGTGTTACATAAGAAGAATCCTTCTCTAAGGCTATAACTTCAAAAAACAAACCTGCATATTGAACGCGATCATCTGAGCTCCATGCATCCACCCATTCATAGGCTTGTAATTGGACGATGTGATTCGCGTTCCTTTCGGATATACTCTGAGAATATTCTCCTGAGTAAACCTGATGACAAATAATAAAGACACAAGCAGCATCAGTTTATCTGTCTATTTATGTCGGAAAAAATGGTTACAACAACCTTTGTCAATAGGTACCTCACTAAATCCATCCCGTTACTCGTTGCAGCCTTTTCGAGTTCCTGCTCACTCATACTAAGGCGTCTAACACTACTAGCGCTTGTTTTTAACACGTTCTTTAAGGCGCCCTTTGGTTTCCCAGCGTGGATCGTTATTAGACGTTTGTATTCAAGTGGCGTGCGTTGTACTGATTTATCGTTGTCAAATGCTTCGTCATCTTGGTCACTTTCGCTCTGCTATTCATGATAAAATTAAAACCTGAACATTCTAAAACAATGATAACATAGATTCGGTTTTTGCTTACCCTGTAATCAACTTCTCGTTCAGCTGCACGATCTGACGGTCCCGATGTCCCCTCCTTCTCCTCTTCATCATCATCTTCGTCCGTTTCTTCATCGTCTTCAGATGAAGACGTTTCGTTGACTGAGCAACAATCCTTCTGCTTTGACCCGCTGATACAATGGGATTCAAGGTACTCTTTCGGTGGTTTGGTTGAAATGATTATTCGGTGCTTTAGCGATTCTGGTGAAGGAAATCGTACCATGCTGTCACCGACTGTCTCGGGATAATATAGCATTTTCCCAAATGTGTGGGTGAGCATCTAGAAAAATGAAAAGGCTACTAACGTAATTATGATATAAGCTAAAATGGGAAATCAAAATATGTGAAAAAAACAAATCGAAAGCTGACCTCAGCAACTTTAGCTTGGTGTGCTGCCATGAGGTGGTCTTCTAACGTTATGATGACTGGGTATGGAGAACTCGCGAAAGCATACTGCTTTATGGACTTCAAACATTTGATGAGTGGCACTGGAGTGGTCAATGTCCTAATATTATTCAGGATATTAAATTAACAAAAACTTCGGCAGTTTCTATAACTTGATTCGTTTGAAGAATATATACGGCATGAATTCAGGTTAAGCCAACGTTATGAAATGAAGGATTTATTTTTTACCTTCCATGAAGAACAAGAACCTCTTCTCTTGAGGAACCTGGCCATAGATCAAGCTCGATAACCCTGACACCTCTTTGCAAAGCCTTTATAATCGGGACCTCGCTACAGTCACTGCTCAGTTGATTCCCGGTCAGGTACGAGTTATGTCCTGTATATATGAAATAATGTGACAATGGAGCAGTCATATCATGGTGTACCTGGAATGACATATAATTTGTTTAAGGAAACATGACATTATGTATTTTTACACGAAATTTGGCAAAATAATTTCCGAGTAAGACAAACAGATCTATCAAAGAAAGCTAGCTCTAATATGGCATTCTTGTAAAAGAGGATGGTTGTTTGATGTTTGTAATCAACGTTCTACTGATAAAAAGAAGCATATGAAAAGGAGAATAACAATATAATGCAAATATTCTTGATCTGGAAACATGTATTTGATGACTTCACGGTCCTGCTAATTAAATTCTAAACATGACATAATGCGGAAAATTAAGTAGCATTTGCACAAATTATCATTCACAACATCTAAAACATAGAAGGCATGGCAACAACTTCCACCAAATAGCATTAAAATTTAATGTTGTTCAACCCAACTATAGAAAAAGCTTATGCATAACCAATAACACAAATAGGGCCCTTGTTTCCCCAATTCAAAATGCGCTTAATATCCAAATCAGAATCAGTTAAGCATAGGACAGGCATAAATTAGCAGAAGATTTGCTTCCAAAGCATAAAATATAACAACGAGATAAAAGATTAGTATAGAACCAAATTAGGGCAGGTAGAGCGAGAAATGTGACCTGAGGAATGATAGGTCCATTGAGATCATCGGAAAGCAAAAGGTGGAAAAATCCATCAAGATCAAGACCATCTCCAGGGTGGTTAGATTCAAGGCTCCTTTTAATAATGGTGTCCTGCATAATCCTGGCAGCGTCAGCCAAGGTGCAATCCCCCATATCCTGGTGGAGAACAAGGAATCGACGAAATTGCTGGACGCTCATGAAACGATTGCGAGCGGAGAACTTAGCGAAGACTTCCTTGACATCATCAGGTGGCTCGGCCTCAGTGATCTTGAATTTGCGATTGAAAAAGTTGAACATCCGATAGTTGTAGCTGCCCAATTCCTCCTTTGAGGGGTCAGAATATTGGTATTTCTTCTTCTTCTCTTTCTTGCGGCTCCCCATTTTGGGAATCGTGAAGTTTCAGAGAGATGGAGAAGGAGAAAGAGAGATTGGGGAGACAGAGGAGGGATTCAGTAGTTCCTGGAATGAAGGAAGAGAGATTGAAGCGCCATCGTTGGAGAAACAAAGAAAGAAAACGTCTGATCAATTCATCAACCAACTCAACGGCCACCTGACCCCTTTTTATAATTTTCCCCCAAATTTTGGTATTATTTCAATTCTTTTTTTTCTTTTTAACAATTTTTTAATTGACCAAAGAGATGTTATTGATGCCCGTTCGTCGGCCGGCCTTGGGCAGGCTCGACCGAAGTATCAGGCTGTTAACTGAAAAATCAATTTAAATCTGATCCGGCTTTCATATTAAAATGACAAGGTTCAGTAGGTTCGGGTTGAGCTTTTGTGATCATTTTTAAATTCCGTCTATGATAAAAATTTTTTTAATTTTTAAGATGGTGAATTAAAATTAAGTGTCAAATTTTTAACATGTATGACTAAATATTACCAATATAAATCTAAAGAATCAAACCGAACCTGAGATCCAAACTGGACCCGGATCGAACTTATTTGGTTCGGTTCTAGGTTCCAGCATTTTACTAATTTTATTCTTGGTTCGGTTCTTGGGTTTCAAATAAAAAATCAAATAAACCGATAATCGAACCTAATTAACTTTAAATATTTAATTATTATAAAAAAATGATATATATATATGTAGATAAAAATTTCTCTTCATATTTTTTTGTAGAACGTGTTTCTTTATATTGAAAACATTACTATTTTTATTTCCAACCTCACCAACTCTACTCTCTTTCTCTTCACTACGCTCTCTTGATTCGTCCTTCTGATTTATCCAACCAAAATCCGAAAGAATCCTATTTACTACACAATAATGATGGCGGAAAGAAATAGACTTAAACTTTTCCCCTTTTAATTTTGGGTTTTATTTGAGGAATGCTAGTTTGGTTTATTAATTCTGAGGTTTAGTTTGAATGAGAGTTCAATTCCTTGTATATTGGTTTATTTTTTTTCCTAATCATATAATTTGGTTTTATAGTGAACCAAAACCAAACCGGACCTAAATATTTCTGTTCAGTCCGTACCGAACCTAATTGTGTTAAGTTGGGTATTAAAAACTTAGTTTTTTTATTATTTGGTTTTTGGTTTATTTGATTTAGTTCAATTCTTTGACTGAACCAACCAATGCTCTCCCCTGGTTTTAATATGTAATGGTATATAGGGTAAATATTTATAACATTCCTTAGGTTTGATAAAATACACTGTTTTCCTTCTATGTTTTATTAAATTAATTTAGACCTCCCTGTTTTTTGGATTTTTACATTATTACATCCATCTATCTATCATTAAGTTATTTCATTCATAATTATTGATATTGTATATAAATTTTGATAATATTATTGATCAAAACCATGATATTTTTACTATTCATCGTAAATAAATTGTCATGTACATGTTTTTTGGCATTTTATTGCATTCCTCACTTATGGTTGCATTTTGAATAATTGCGCATAACATGGATAGATAAAAAGAAAAGTGAATATATCAACATTATAAGCAAGAGGATTTTGTTATAAATGCAAATCTTGGTAAATTTTAGTCTAAGAATGACCAAAAATATATATAAGTGCTTAACAATATAATAAAAGTAAAATATAGGGAGGTAATAACGAGAAAATGCAAAACATAGGGAAATATAAATTAGATTTATAAAACACAAAGAGGTAGTAATGTATTTTATTAAACACGAGGGAGGCTGTAATTGTTTACCTTAGTATACATTGTAGCTAAGTTTAAATATTCTGTTAGACCAAAATCGAAAACAATTATTATTATTACTACTTATTAAAATATTATTCATCTTGGAAATTTATACAAAAACCAAGTTCGATTCATAAAACTTCGGGTTTTGCGGGTTCGAGTTTCGAGCCGAACTTGGTAGGAAAACGAGTGTCCAAGTTGAGGCCAATGAACAGGTCTACTTATCATTAGCAATTGGGCAAACTAGATCGGATGAATAATTTGATGTCCCTACCTTTTATATCCCTTCGATATCATCCATTCATATTTTGACATGTGTCATAATTATACAACTTTCGGTATCAAACGATTGTCGTTTTAACCAAGATTTCATTTTCCCTTTTGTTTGTCTTTCTCACATGTCAATGTAACATTCAACATTTTTTTCCTAAATTACCCTCATATTTATTAGGAAAGAGATTAAGTACAAAATGAAAATATAAGGTAATAATTTAGAAGAGAGAGAATTTTATGATAAAGTAAAAGGGAAAAATTAGTAATTTTAATAGAGTAATAAATGTTTTATTAGTCTTGATTAAAATCCTAAAACAACAATCTTTCAGTATCAGAGGGAGTAATAGAATATAGAAGTTTTAAGATAAAACAAAAAGAATATTAAATTAACATATGTCAAAATATAAATGAGGGACATGGAAGATGACATAAGGTTGAGGGCTTTTTTGTGAGTTAGACAAATTCCCCTATTATTATATACAGATAAGATTGCGTTTACATTCTTTAAAAAATAAAATTAATAAAGTGTATCAATGTCACAATTCTCAATCGGTTCACCTCTTAAAGTAAAGGTGTGAGAGGTTATGAGTTTGAAACTCAACTTCTTCTCATGAATCTCAAAAAATAAAATTAATAAAACGGTAGGCCCCATTAATTTGTGGGGAAATAATATGTAAGGGAAAATGTTGTGCGAGGAAAAATATTGTGCATGAAAATAAAATATTTTCCTATACTTGGCAACATCACTGTGAAAAATTTTCTGATATATGTTTACATTTCTGAAAATATTTTCCAACCACAAATTTAATTATATAAAATCATAGCCTAAATCAATGTCTCATACACGCGCGCGAGCGTGTGTGTGTGTGTGTATGTGTATAGTATGTGAAATATAGCATAATAATTATTATATAAAAATAAATGTAGATCGAGGAGATGAATGTGGTGGTGATGGTGAAGGTAGTGGTGGTAATAGTGGTAGAGGAAGCGATGGTAGCAGGGTGGAGATGTGGTGGTGACGATGGTGGTAGCGGGGTGACGGTGGTAATAGCGGTGTGAAGGAAATAGTGGATGTGTTGGTATGGGTGGTGGTGGTGGTGATGGCGGATGAATGAGGTGGTGGTGGTGATGGTGGTGATAATGGGGTAAAGAAAGATATGGATATGTTGGTGTGGGTGGAAGAAATGATTGTGGTAATAGTGAAGGAAGTGGTGGTGTCCGTGTGAAGGTGGTGGTTTGGCAGCGACAGGTGAAGGAGATGGTGGTGGTGGTGATGGTGACGGTAACGGAGTGTAGATAGTAATGGATATGTTGATGTGAGTGGTGGAGAATGTGAGGTAAAAAAATAAGGAAAAATGTTATCCCATCGATTTTTTAGGAAAATATTTTTCTTTATTTATACTACTTTTCATATTGATTTGCATAATATTTTCATTTGACTTATTTTCCATGTCAAACAAACTTAGAAAAATATAGAAAATATTTTCATGCACAATATTGTCCTAGAAACAAACGGAGCCTATATCAATTTCACATTTCTTTATATTTTACAATTCTTTTAAAACTATTTGTTTCAAATGCACGCTTATTGTAATTTTTTATAGTTGCAATAAACAATGTTTTTGTACTCAAAAATAAAAGTATATCGTATAAGATTAGAGACCATTACAACCCAATGAATGTGAATAATTGTAATATTATGTCCCAAATCTATTGAAGAATTAATTGTCTTATCGAATGAGTGGACAACATGTTCAAAGAGCTGTAAGCATATATAATTTTCAAGTTAATAAACAAAAGATACAAGATCCTTACAATCTTGGAAAAAGGATCTTATGGGAGATAGAAAAATGATATCATTAATAAGTGCATTCACAATTGCAGGAGCATCAATTTCAACACGATGTTGTCATGATGTTGATCTTTAAACTAACTGATATCTCTGTATACGTTTTAGTCATTAAAGCATTACTAGTTCTCAGGATTGAGATAATATTTTCCTACATAATAATTTCCTGAAAACAAACGGAGCCTAAATCAATGTTACATTTGTTGGAAAACTTGATGTTTTAAGTTACTTTCAAAAAGCTTTTTATCCACATGGGAAATTTAAAGTATATGGTTTTAGTTTATATTGAGTTTTCCTTTATGGGCTTGTAAGTTGTGAGAGATACTAGGTGGGCTATCGCGCACATGAAAAAAATGGCCCAAGGCCGTTTCTAGTGCAAATCGTCCGATTCCCCCTCCCCTGCGCGAGCGATAGAGCCCGTAAGCAAAACCTTTTATTATTTTTCTGAGAAAATAATATGATTTATAGTTTTGGCTTTTAAAATTCCTTACCCGTAACTGATGGTTTTAAGAGCTTTTATTTATCAACAGCTATTTTCCACTTAAATGCTAAAACGTTTTTCCTTAAATGCTAACAGCTATATTTCTACAGCCATTTATTTTATTGCCTATATAATATTGTCTTTCATAAGCTATTTTGACATATACAGTTTAAAATACGAATTGTGATCTCTGGTGTTCTTGTTTTTCTGGATATAAACATAGCCTCTCTATTCCTGTGCCATCTCTGTTTATATAGAGGTGAAGGGGTGGTTCAATCCTGGAAGGAACTATCGAAGTATCCTTTAAGGACAGTGCCTAGCACAGCTCCACTTTGTTTACACCACTGCTTCCCCTTTTGTTTTTTAGGTTCA
>CATIWQ010194245.1:0-18393 GCA_949673415.1 Euphorbia schlechtendalii | reverse complement strand
AGAAGAAGAAGAAGAAGAAGAAGAAGAAGCCGCATACAGAGAGATGGAGAGATCGAAAGAGAAAAAATAAAGAAAAAACAGAGACAAAGAAGAGGAAGAAGAAAAGATAGAGAGAGGAAGAAGACCAGACGCTTTTTATGGGAAAAAATAAAAGTTAATGCATGAATTTTTTAAAATATGCTTGAAAACTAGTCTCAATCACTTGAAATTAGCAAAGCTCTATCATATCTACCATTTGGATGTCTTTCCTTAAGTAAATAAAAGTGTAGTCTGGTTGATATCATTTTATCTTAAATCAAATTAGATGTTACTCTAAACATTATTGTATTTGTAATAATGCATAAAATTACAACTAAGTTACAAAAGTAACGGTGAACAACATTTGATATACAGAAAGCTCCACAAGATATTGAAAGTGTTTTGGTTTCCTATGTAAATCATTTCAAATTATTAAATGTTATACTTAATATTCTTGTATTTGTATCGCATGAAAATTAATATTTTGTAAATTTACCGTTAAAGTTTTAGGGATTAAGTGGTTAATTTGTGTATATCTCCATATATTTTTCCGATAAAAGTGTCGTATGGTGATTGTGCCTCATCAAGTGGCATGTGGCATGGTGATTGCGATCCAAACAATAGAGTCACATTTAAAGCGTGTTGTTTTGATAATTGAAGCACAATAACCACGTGCTGCAACACACTAATTCCATCAAATCAATTTTTTTCACAACTTTTCCATATAAAACATAGATGAAGTCTCATAGTGTTTTGTCCTTCCATGTCTGTTGATATGTCATGTTTTTCTATGTTATTCGGTGGAAATATTGAGATTTACATGGTTGAAGATTTACAATTTGATTTCAGGTAATTTTTCAGAATAAAAGTTAGACATAAAACGATTGGTGTTTTCTCTTAAATGTTTTGTTGTTTTGCTTTTTATTTTGATTTTATAAATATTGAGATTTTTAAATTTATATTGAGAAAATTTGAGAAATGAGTTAAGAGGCTTGAGTTATTATGAAATTGAGAATTTTTGGGTAAACATAACAGAAATCATTAAGCATTAGCGTCGAAAAAATGATAGTTTTCAACAAGAATTTATTTTGTATGGACTTGAGTTGAAAGCTTTGGTATGCAATAAACCAATAGAGAGGTGAGGACTGAGGATGAACCCATGCGTGCTCGTAAGCAATATCACATCTGTTGTGCGCCTTACGCTTTTCTCGTAATATTAAAAAGCTAATATTAATACAACAGCTCTAATGTAAAATAATCAAGGCTATAAACTAAAGTTTAATTTATGTTCAATAAATTTAATTCCAGTCTACTAAATTTCAATAAGTTCATTTAAGTACAGTCAAATTTAAATTTCAATGAATTTTATTGAGTTAAAATTTAACAAATTCATGTCCAATCCAAGTATAATTTTCAACAGTTTTAGTTAGCGAAAATTAATTTAAGTTTAGTGAAAGATTACTCCTAGAAAGTGGTTCCACGCGTTAATCCTTTAACTGAGATTCTCTTTAAGCTCATCTTCGTGGTTGTTGAAGGTTCCAGCAAAATAAAAGTGGTTGATATGGGGAGACTAGCCGTGTGATCGGTGTAACCTCTTCTATGCTTAAGTTAGATCGGAATTAAGAGATGAGACAATGAGTTTAAATGTTAAGAATAACGTATCTTTGAATGGTGACCAAGGGGATCCTTTCATAAACTTTGCATAACTCATGATTAGATTAGGAAAAGGAGTTATATCCCAAATAGATTTCTTGCTTGAATAGATATTTATCTCATCAATAGGATAGAGTTTGTTCCTGTACAAGGAGAGTCCTAATTAGGACAAACTGCGTTTATTGCGGATAAAGCTTTTAGGAAGTAAAATCTCAGTAGGATTCTATTCCTTAGCTAACAGGATCCCTCCAGGCAGAAAAATCGACGTGGCTTGAATGCTGCATGGTTTTTTCCTCTTGCTGAGATAATGTTAGACTTGATTTTCTTTGGTATAATGAGGCGGTCTGATCCGCATGGTTACCTAAATTGTGATGGACACGGGCTAAGTGATATTTTACTAAGTTATCAGAAGTCCTTCCACAAGTGATGTGAAGTTTCTTTAGGACTTCAACCATCTGGATCCGCCTAGATTGGGCGGTTTCTTTTATCAGATGAAACCTCAGGAAGTGTCCAAGGCACACTTCTAAGGTTTTGAGTGTGCATTTTGAGCGCCAGTTATAACGTTTGAAACTTTTCAAATTTTAAAAACTTAACCACGTTGAGTTACATGTCTCGCAGAGAAAGTGGCGTTTATTTGATTTTCATCATAAACCCCATTTAAGGATTTTCCTTTCTCTCTCTCTTTCACTTTACTCTTTCCTAACTCTCTCAAAAATTTCGGTGTTATCTTCTACTCTCCTTCTGTCCTTTCTTTCTCTGGCGAATCACAGCTTCACTTCTCAACGACCTTCCTTTTTCTTTCATCAAGTAAGTATCTTAACTCATTTATGATTTTTTTACTACTTTTCCGAGTTCTCTTTTTTGCCTGTTGCTTTCACCCCCATTTTCGTTTCTGAAAAAAGCTTTAAGGCTCTTCATCATTAGCTTGGACTTGATTTTGAACATGCTCTGTTTCTTCAATCTTTGCTTTGTGTATGTTAATTACAATTTCGCGTATGTTTTTGAAATCCTTCATTTGGATATTACATTATTCACGTTTTGGTTTCTTTCTTTAAACATTTTTCTAGAAAATATTCCCAAAATATAATTTCCCTTTAATTTTGACGTTTTGATCTATGTAACCGACATGCATAATTTGAATGTTTTTTGTACACCTCAAGCTGACTTTAGATGCTTTAGGATCTATTTTAACTACCTAGGATTAATAGGTAGTGATGTCAAGCTTGTCATCCATAACTAGTAGCCAAATGGATAGGGAATTTGATGAGATGAATGAACGATATTGATGGGTTTTTTCAGCAACCTTTAAAAGTAAATTGTATTAACTATGTCTCTCCCCTTAAAATAACTTATCCGCTTAAAGAGAAAATGTCTGATATGAATTTAATTAACAAGTGAGTGGATAGTTCTTTGCCCGCTTCTAGCCCAAATTCCGCTTTATAATCTCATTCTTCCTGATTAGCTTGGGAAAATTGGACGAGGAGATGGGTGGTGCTACTACAACGCCTCAAAGGGTGATTCTTAAGGCTTCTCCACATATGGGGAGGATGATAAGAGCCTCCACTCGGCTCGAGGAAACATGTGGCTATGTTGGTTAATTAAGTTAGTTAATGAACATGTGAACTAGTATGACAGAATTTCAAAACTAAAAATTGACCCTAAAGGGATCTCCTAAGAATGACATGATTGATATAATTTCAATTAAAACGTTCCATAGATGCTTTAGGTTTATAAAACTTATTAAAAGAAACTTAGCATCTAACTTTAGAGCATTACTAGTTGATGTGTGCCTTCCTTTGGTGTGGTGTAGCGATCTCTAGGAACAATCAGACAACACTCCATTAGCACAAGCCTCCAAACCAGGATAGCCTATATGACAAGTCCACACAGACCCCACCAACCAAAACCTCACGTAGAGGGAGAACTCGTCAATTGACAAGTGATTACTAGACCACTCAAGACCAACCCAAAATTGTAACTGAGAAGGCTCTTTCTAAAATAGGAATAAGCCTTCAAAAGAACTATCGCTTTGAGAAACTCATGGACGATCTTGCAAAAACTTACAAGAAAAAGAAGTCAAAACTTAGAAGGAAGGCAAAGCTGAAGTGAGAAACAAAGTAGAGGAGGCTATGTATATGGGGAAGGGGAGCACTATGCTCAACTTTTTAGCAATGCGGGATGCGGAATCGCCATCCCATACGCTGTTTGACCGTTCAGAGCTCTAAGCTTTACGAGCCAACCCGCCCATACAGCCCGCGCACAAGGCAAGCTCCTATGGGCTTGCCTTGTCCCGTAAAATGGGTCTTCCTGTAAGCTCTCTTGTGGGTGTGCTGGTTGGTCTGCAGATCACCAATAGGTGCTATTTTGCACTAGCGCGTGCCAATGGCTCACGAGAATTTTTCCGGTGCTCGTGAGGCTGCAGCACATGCCCCTTCCGACAAACAACTCGTATTCGCAGGGCACGATATATTTTTTCCTCAATTCCTCCTTTAATTATTATTTGGTTTGACCAATTAATAGACAATCCAAAACAAGTTTGACTCTACCCTTTGTGAGCGGATGACAAGGAGCGATGGGCCGAGAACGCGCGGGATGAGAGGCACGGTCCACCGGGGTGGGTCGGGGACCTGAAAAGGTTCTGGTAGAGAAAGCGAAAACATTTTAGATCAGTTAAACCCAAATCCACCGTCTCTTAGTGTGGAGTCGCCATCTAGATTAGCTTTTTCCAGTAATTAAAGTCCTGTGATGCTTAACATTTGGGGGACGGCCCACTAAGACACAAAGATTCAGGACTGGGATAAATTGCTTATTTCTTATGTGATCACACTATATTACATCTATAGAAAATCGTATTTATTTATTGCGCATATTCTCACTTAAGTCGTTTGAAGTTATTGTGCATGATTTAACGCGTATATGGAAAATAATAAAACATACATAAAGCAATAAATAAATGTGGGAAAGTAAAGGTTAAAGATTACATAACCTTGGGGGATGTAATCACCCACCTAATCCATTAATTATATTTCCCAAAAATAATAATTAAAATGCGATACCCGAAGGAAAATAAAATCCTAGGCATACATCTAACCTGCATCCACAAAGGTTGGCACGAGATATGGCACAATATTTGCACATGTTCGATTTGATTTTGAGAAGGCCTGTGTGGCCTAATTAAAACATCGATGGTTTAAAGTTCTTATTTTAAATAAAAATAGTTCATTTTTATTTACAAATATGTTGGTCAATTTTTATAAGTGAAAATGACAGCATCGCAAAATGTGAGACCTATTATTCGGTAATAATTTGTATTCCCTTCGTGGGGGTGTTCTAATCTGAATTAAAAAGAAATAAAAGATGAAGAAGAAAATTACAACATTTACAATAATAATAAATAAAATTATTCCTAGATCCACATATAAAATAGAAAGAAGCAGATGATGAGCATGGAATTCACGGTTCTAGGAACTCAGAGACTTACCCTTTCGGCGTAAATCCACTTCGACATATCCGTATGATTCGGGGAGCACTCCTCGTTCGTTTTGATTTAAGTTGTGGATTAGTGTGGAAAAATAAGTGTTTATTTATCTAAAAGATAATCAGACTCAGGTTCTAAATTTGTTCTAAACCCGAGAATATCTGATGATTCTTTAAAAAAGGAAATAATAGAAGATATAGATGAAAGAGAGTTGATTTGAAAATAAAAAATTTTGGAATCCAAATGTGTTTTGGATCCAAATTCCAGAAAATTTGAAAGAAATGTAGGAAAAGTCGGATTATTTCTCTAGAAAAGTATTATTATTTTGTAAAAATTTCTCCGTCGTTGTCGAGAGAAAACTATATTTTTTTGTGAATTTTTTTCAGTCCCCTTCTACTAAAAATTCCCCCTATTTACAGGGGGAATTTTTTTTTCTCGATATTTGGTCACACCCTCACCGGCGAGGGCGAGGGTCTAGCCTTCGCCGGTGAGGGTCTTGCCCTCGTCGGCGAGTCCTCCAATTTATTTGTTTTTTAAATTATTTTTATTAATTTTTTAAAATAATAGTAAAAAAATAATATAAAATGATTTAATTAAATTATTTTAGACCCTTAAATATTTATTGATGTCCCTTAAAAATATTTTAAGCCTTTAAATTTTCACTTTGAGGCTTTTAAATATAATCTATGGTCCTAAATATTTATTTAGGGTCCCAAACATTATTTTTGACGAGGAGACCTCCCATTTGAAGATCATCGGATGGTAAAAAATTGTGTGATTCAAGGATAAAAATACCGAAAATTTATCATCATTGAATGCTCGAGCTGGTGCAAAATCTCGTGCTCACAGCTACCCCTCGTGTGATAATTGCTGGTTGTATAACTAGTATGATCACACGAAATGGAGCGGAGGGATTGAGAATATACCTGACCGGTGTGGCTGGTGATTTCTTTGCCCTCGATTGGTGATGACGTGGCCCTTCCTTTCTGGCGCTTTGTCCTCGCAGGATTGTCCGTTTCTTTCTTTGGAATCTTTTGATGCTTGATTTCCCTTGTGGGCGAGTCAACCATTTCTTTCTATGACGTCCCTGTTATATGTTTCTTTCTTTGGCTGCGATTATCGTGTACCCCTCGGAATGATTGGGGATAGGTGCCTGAATCTATTTCAAAGGTGACCTTGAATTTCCTTAACGGATGTTGACTTGTTTCCTGTGATAAGTCAAAGAAAAAGATAATGTTAATAAATTTTATGATGAATGTTTTAATTATTTGATTGAGTTTATGCGAAGCAAAAAATTTTTCCCCTTCAATCAAAAAATTATAATATGATAAATAAATGGAAATTTGGGATGTTTCAAAGATTGCTCTGTTGTTTTAGGAGGCTTTTGTGTTTACAATGTTGACTTTAGGCTTGAGTGGGCTATCATCCTTCTTGGTGCTTGTAGGTTCCTCAAGTGGAGGTGGAGTTTCTTGTTTACTAGGATAGTGTTACCCCGGTTTGGCATCGTCTTTATCTGTAAATGGTGTGATGTGAATGTAATGTGTGCATGATTTTATGCATGGACAATATTTATCATATGATGTATGTTCGTCTGTCATAGGTGTTGTGGGCTTCATTCATTGAAGAGCCTTCTCTTGTGCTGGTGCATGATTACCCCTAGGATTTACTTTATTAGGGATTCCATGGATGACTTCCTTAGAGCGATGACCATGGGTTCGTTGAATCAGATTCGAGTTCAGAGCTTGGATTCGGTTCGAGGAGAGTTTGGATGAGTCGTTGATCATATTGTGTTGGCAATGATCACTTGGAAGCCATTTTCCTGAACTGTTGGAGGTATGAAATGCCAAATACCGAGGTGATGAATTTCTTTGGTCCTAAGTTTTACATAGATCGCCCTTCCGGGTTTTCAATCTATCGAACCTTGTCTTAACTTTTTCCTGGACCGCCCTTTCAGGTTTTCAATTCAGCAGACTCATTTTTCCTTTCTTTTATTTATTTTTATTCATTTTTGGATGTTTTACTTATGATATTCTACCATTGGCATGCAAGCAATTAAAATAAACATATGCATAAAGATTCAACAAAAATGACAATTCATTGATGAACTTAATAGGGGTGTAAATGTTTGAAATGATTTGACTCCTTCCATTGATTAGCCCTCTCAAGTTTTCTAACTAATGTGGTTCTCTCGATGTCCTAAGTTTTTCCTGAGCCACCCTTTTCGGGTTTTCAACTCAGCTGACTATTCTTTTTTTTGGTTTTGAAAAGAAGCCCTAATTTTTTCTCAACTAACAGAGTGTTAATTGACAGACTAATATCAAATTTATTTTTTTGTTCGTATTGCTTTTTATCAATTTATTTCCTTCACCTATGCGTGATAGCAATTGTGTAAGACTTGGTTGATTTGGTAGATCGACTACCGTCCATGTCCACGACTTCAATTGTTATCTCGTTCAGTATTTCTGATCAATTGGTTGGTACTCATGCCGCTTTGCTAGCTTGAGGTGCATGTGATGATAAGTTTTTATCATCAACGTTTCCTTTTGAGTTCAATTATTCAATGATGTAATGATTGCCCCAGAAATGGTAGCGAGCCATGTGAAGGAGTTGTTGACACATTCAACGATCTGACTCCTTTTTGTCTTTGGTATTGTGCTGGTTGTTTGACCTTTTAGGGGAGCTTCAATTTGCTTTGGTCATTTTGAATTTCGCTTGATTGCCCCATGAATGGTGGTGAGTCTTGTGATGGAGTTGTTAAGGTGTTCAACAATCTGACTCCTTCTTTGTGAAATTGCCCCAGTTGTTTGGTCTCAACTTGCTTTGTCGACATTTTGGCCTTATTCTAGCTTTGATCATATTAATCTTTGCATTCTTCGTTCCTGAGTTAGTGGAAATTTCATGCTTGGAGATCTTTCTATTGATCTTTCATCCTTGTAGGATGAAGCAATTGCTATCGCTCATTGTCTAAGTACATGTGTTTGTCTCTCACTTTCCCTCATGAGTCAAATCATTTGAATTTATTATAATTGTGGGGAATCCATTTATACCCTAATTAATTTAATGACATGATGTGTCACATGTGCTAAAAACATTATGTGTATGCTTATGAGAATGCGTGATGTCATTGATAGAGTATCAAGCAAGTAAACAAAGTTCAATTTATTCAAAAATAGTTCAAAAGCCTCACGGACAAAGTAGCTAAAAGCTAATTTATTACATCATTGAGCGTGGGTTATTCTAGCACCCCTCAGATGTGTCTATGGATTCAAAGTTTTCCATCTTATCCGCTTTCTCAAATATTTCTTGATAGCTCAAGAAGATTTCCGATCCAAACTTGTTCCTGTATGATGGTAGTACACCTACCAGAAGCTTGGTTATCATTTCTGGCAGACTTAAGCGAGCCTGAAGCTTGACCTGTGTGGCCATCCAATGCGCATAGTAGGATTTGAAGCTCTCACCCTGCTCCTACCTTATAGCCTCTAGATGTTGCATTGTGGTTTCCATTTGAGAGTTAAAACCATAATGCCCCATCATAGCCTGAGCAAGGCTATTTCAATTAGTGGCTATGTCCAGCGGAAGGTGGCTGTACCATTCATTGATTGAGTGGCCCAGGGTGATAACAAAGAGCTTAGCCATCATCCGTTCGCTAACCCTTAATGCCCTCATCACCGTCTGATAATGCGTCAAGTGAGCGTGCGGGTTGCCAGATCCCACATACTTTTCAAACTACGGTATTACAAAGTTTGGGAGCAATCTATCTTCATTCCTGATTATCGGTTGTGCAGGGTATGTGTTCATTAGGTGGCCACCGTGAATGGCCAAGAATTATTACCACAATTCTGCCATGCTAGGTTGTTGGAGGATGGCGTTCCCAGTGTTTGGATAAAAACCATATTACCCCTGGGGATATGCCGCAAAATTGGGTATTTGAGGTGATTAGAATTGTGAGGTAACCGACGTACTCCAGCTAGGAATAGGTTGTTGGGTCATTCTTTGGTAAAAAGGCCCTAGTGAGAATGCTAGCTTCCCAAGTTATCCCGAGAAGAACTGGTTACCAGATTGTTGATGGAAAAGATTGACAAAGTTAAATCTCGATAGACCAATTTGAGGCTAATTCTGACTTTATCCTGCCCTAAACTGATAAAAGGTGGCAGGAGTTGGGGGCACCATGTGTAAGGTGGGAGGTCCCCCTATTTCAGGCTATCTAGTTGGACCGCCATTGTTAAAGGTGACCTCTGAGTTGGACACCACATTCTGAGCTCTCACGACATGTTGGTGAATGAGCGATGCCAGATGTTCACTGTACGCAAAGGCATTCAAGGAAGCTGTGATCTTGATTCTCACCTATGACTGATATGACTATTGAGGGTTCTTCCCCGTAAAGACAGGGTGATCCTCCCTCGCACCTTCTTTTTATGGATTGGCTATGAAAAACGTGCATTAAATTGAATCTAAGTCTGAACCCGAGTCCTCACTTGAGTCAGTGTATGGAACCCCCTCCAGACTAGCCACGATTGGAGAAACACGAACTAAGAGATGAGAAGGCCTTTTCCAAGTTAAGATACACAAGCAGATAATCAAACTGTGCATGTAAGATTTGTGATATGATTCATGATGCGCGGAATGCGTGAGATTTTTAATGTTATGGCTGCATTCACAAGGGGTTAGCATGCCATGACGTGAAATGACATGTATGTCAATCCATTTGAAACAAACAGGCTAGTCGTTAAGTAAAGATGGAAATAAGTGGAAATGAAAATCCAACACCGGGGGTTGGATGAGTGGTGTAAGTGAGGTGACCAAGTTACCGGTATGGTAATAAGTCGATATTTTGAGATTTCGTACTATGACTAGTTTTAATGGAATGAGGAGGTTAAGTTGATTTCGGGTAAGCAGTGTGACATACCTTAATAAAATGAAAACAATTACCTATGTAGCTATCTAATGAATGATTTGGTTATTTTTACCCAATTAGGGTGGAATTTTGAATGCCTATGTGGTCATCGCTATTTGAGGGTATGAGGTGATATATGAATCTTTGTCCCATGTGGGCGGATGGTTCGAGTATTAAGCATATACCCTTAAAGATTTGGTAAGATAAGATTTTTGAAATAAGTTCACCCCATGTGGGCTTAGGTTTGGATGTCAGTAGGGACATCACGCTACGTGGGAAAAATGATTTGGGTAGGTATTTGCCCTTTTTGGGCCTATGTGGGCTGTGAGTTGGATGTTGAGTGGACATCTCATAGGTAACATGTGGGATATGTTATTGCCCCTTGTGGGCTAAGTGTCGGATGTCAAGTGGACATCACGTAGTAAAAGAAAGGTATGTTTGCCCTGTACAGGCTAATAGTTGGATATCAATTGGACATCTAGTTGAAAAGGGGTAAGTGATGTTTCTAAGTGGTTTCATGTTGTCCTAGGGTGACATGATCTTGTATGAAAAGATGTTATGTTACATCATATTAACGTTATGAGTGTGTGCGTCCAAGTGTCTGCATTAAAATTCGTGGTTAGCATGACATTTATACAATAATAAGTACGTAGCACATAGCATGTAACATCCAAACTTCCAACCATATAACTCCCGAGCATAGGGTTTTTGGCTAGTCTGTATCCTAAGTTTGGTTCATCTTAGTACCATAAAGATACTAAGGAGCGTACCTACAAGAAAATATAATGCATGGTTGTTTGTTGGGTAACACCCTAGGGAAAATGCCTATGGTTTATTAACATGAGATTTGTAAATGGGTTGTTGATGTAAAAGGTTCTTGTTGCACTAAAATACACTCCAAGCCTCTAATAAGGGAGGTACATGCGATATGGAAACAAGTGCTCCACCCGCTCAAGTACTATCTTTTCTCAAGGAGGCAGATTAGTACAAGAGAAATCTACCCGGTAATAGGTGTACCTTAGACTTACTGGCTAATCCCTTCTATTACAATACAGAATTATGAATATGTCATAATTAAGAAAATACGGAATAATGTGACCAATAATTTTCAACACTTATCCAAAAACTAAAACCTTTAAAAAACAAGTTTTCAGAAAAATCCCCAGCAGAGTCGCCACTATGAGCAGAAGACATGGAGCGATGGGCTGAGAGCACGCGGGATGAGAGGCGCGGTCCAGCGGGGTGTTTAAAAAAGGTACCAGGTTGGGGACTTGGAAAGGTTTTGGTAGAGAAAGCAAAAACATTTTAGATCGGTCAAACCCGAATCCATCATCTGTTAGTGTGGAGTCACCACCTGGATTAGCTCCTTCTAAGAAATAGAGCCTTGCGAGGCTTAACGTCCGGGGGACTGCCAACTAAGACACAGAGATACAGGTCCGAGATAAGTTGCTTATTTCTTATGTGATCACACTATATTACATCTATAGAAAACTGTATTTCTTAATTGCCCATATTCGCACTTAAGTCATTTTGAAGTTATTGTGCATGATTTAACGTGCATATGGAAAATAATAAAACCATACATAAAGCGATAAATAAATGCGGGAAAGTAAAGATTAAAGATTACATAACCTCGAGGGATGCAATCGATCGCCTTATCTATTAATTACATTTCCCAAAAAAATAATTAAACTGCGATACCCGAAGTAAAATAAAATCCTAGGCATACATCTAACCTGCATCCACAAAGGTTAGCACAAGATATGACACAATATTTGCACATATGTTCGATTTGATTTTGAAAAGGCCCGTGTGGCCTAATTAAAACATTGATGGTTTAAAGTTCTTATTTTAAATAAAAATGATTCATTTTTATTTACACATATATTGGTCAATTTTTATTAGTTAAAATGACTGCATGGCAAAATGTGAGGCCTGTTATCCGGGAATAATTTGTATTCCCTTCGTGGGAGTATTCTAATATGAATTAAAAAGAAATAAAAGATGAAGAAGAAAATTACAACATTTACAATAATAATAAATAAAATAATTCCTAGGTCCACATATAAAATAGAAAGAAGCAGATGATGAGCATGGAATTCACGGTTCTAGGAACTCAGAGACTTACCCTTTCGGCGTGAATCCACTTCGACATATCCGTATAATCCCCGGGAGTGTTCCTCATTTGCTTTGATTTAAGTTGTGGATTAGTGTGGAAAAATAAGTATTTATTTATCTAAAAGATAATCAGACTCGGGTTCTAAATTTGTTTTAGACCCTAGAATATCTGAGGACTCTTTAAAAAAAGAAATAATAGAAGAAATAGATGAAAGAGAGTGATTTGAAAATCAAAAGTTTTGGAATCCAAAATTGTTTTGGATCCAAATAATTCAAGAAAATTTGAAAGAAATGTAGAAAAAGTCGGATTATTTCTCCAGAAAAATATTATTTTTTTTGTAAAAATTTTTCCGTCGTCGTCGAGAGAAAACTTTGTTTTTTTTATGAATTTTTTCCAATCCCCTTCTACTGAAAATTCCCCCTATTTATAGGGGGAATTTTTTTTCCCGATATTTGGTCACAACCTCGCCTGTGGGGGTGTGAGCCTCGCATACCCTCACCGGCGAGGGTCTTGCCTTCGTCGGCGAGGGTCTTGCCCTCGCTGGCGAGTCCTCTAATTTATTTTTTTTAATTTTTTATTAATATTTTAAAATAATAGTAAAAAAATAATATAAAATGATTTAATTAAGTTATTTTAGACCCTTAAATATTTATTTATGTTCCTTAAAAATATTTTAAGCTTTTAAATTTTCACTTTGAGGCTTTTAAATATTTTCTATGGTCCTAAATATTTATTTAGGGTCCCAAAGATTATTTTTGACAAGGAGAACTCCCATTTGAAGATCATCTGAAGGTCAAATATTGTGTGATTCAAGGATAAAAATCCCAAAAAGCCATCATCATTAAACGCGCGAGCTGGTACAAAATCCTGTGCTCATACCCTTTATTCTCGGCATAGACTTCGTCTATAAGTTCTTTATTTAATCTGGTGAAGGCCCAACGTGTGTGACCTCAAAGGATCCTGAAGTATAGAGTCACTAGAGGTTAACCTAAACTTGGCTTCCCATCCGGGAACCTTTAGGCTCAATGTCCCAAATCGATATGGAATCGGATAACTCTAGACGATCGAATGGGCTTCCTAGCAAAGGTGTATGATCCACAGATATTCAGAACATCACTTTCCTGTGACTTGATCAGGTTCTGCAATAGTAACAAGTACAATACACTTCTTCCATCAAGTTAAGTACCATCTAGTTTATTGAGCTCAGATTAAGTGTTAGCTCATGTAATAGCCGTAGCTATCTTCGAATTAAACTTGTTCACGAAGAACACTTCTCGCCTTTATGTACTAAGATTGACTAGAAACCCATTCTATCAATCTCATACTCTGATTAGAGGTTTATGAGTGTGTTACTTCCATAGGAGGCCTTAAGGTACAACTCTTATTATATCACTATATAAGGAGCATGGATCCCTTCTTGACTACTCGACTTTCCAACAAACGATCATCATTATACCCGTAATCACTCGTATCATCATGATCACCAGGATATGAATAAGTATGACCCAAAGTTAGCAACTTCCACAAAAGGTAACCAATATCTCAAGTCTGAGGATACTCGTACTACTACAGCAATAAGACGTGACACCAACACATGGATATAGTTATTTCCAAGTGTCTATCTTACTACGGTCTCCACTATATTACCCGAATATATTCATGTGTTAACTCAAGGTACCACCTTCAGCTCGTGAGATTGGCTACTTGGATTCTATCCAAGGAGTAAGCTTACACATGCTAGTCTCTTCACTTCATTGATATCCAATCTCAATGAAACTATTACTAGGGATGTTTAGACTTTTCATAGTAACACGTGTGTACAGTTCTCACTCCACATAGCTCCCACTATCTCCTTGTACTTTAATGCTATGAAAAATAGTCACGAACTTTATCTTATTATATCAATGAATATATATACATGCATAATAGCACATATATAATACCAGCTACATATGTAATTAGAAATAATTATCAATATATAATAAAGATGCCACATTATTGATAAACTATCCTTTCTAACAACTATCTCTTGAATGAGATGATACTTTTTAAGTATGTGTCCATTTCTCTGATGAGTCCGTAGTTCCTTTGTCTAAGAAAATGATAAGTGTATAGTTACACTTATTATCAATATAATTTTACACATAAAACACTATAATTTAAGTCATTTTTATACTTCATATAAAAGATTTCACGTGGTATGTAGTTTTTTTGGTGCAAATGCAGATACTAGGTAAATCTTGAGAGTAAAATGATCTAAAGTCAAATTCTATGTAGAAAGAGTGAAAAAGGAGCGAAAAGATACGTGGAACTTAAAGATTTGGCATAGGATCGAAGTTGTCGAAGATTAATGAAGTTACAAGAAGAATTCTGAAGAAAAACACAATTCACAGTCGTGACAACAATTTGAAGTCACGACTTGATACACTTCAGAAAAAGAAAATTGTCAAACAAAGATTCATGATCACGACTTGTATAACGTGGTCGCGACTTGGATGGTTTTTTTTGTCAAATCTTCTTAACTACCAACCGCTAGATAAGAATGATCAACCACCATTAATCGCCATTAACTACCAAATAAAAGACACTTATCAGAAGTCAACCAATCATGAATAGATGCCTATCCTTTGTGGATAAGATTAAAGCTTCTCAACTAATCACAATGAAGTGATGCAATCTTTCGCCAATGGATACAACTCTTAGTTTGGATAGACGCAACCCTTCGAACTCTATAAATAGGGCTCCAAACCTCACAAATTTCATGGCATTGGAATTAGAAAAATTGAGAGATATAGTGTGTGCGTCGATAGAGAATAAAATTATTTAGTTTTCATTATGTTCGTATGTGTTAGCGAGAAAATGTTTAAGTGATTCGAAAACTTATTTCGATCACTAGGTTTCTCTACATATTTGAGTGATTGTTGTATAAATGTACTTGCAAATCACTTATCAATAAAATTTTTCATTCTTTAACATTCGTTTGTTCGATATTCACAAAGAATAGCAAAGGTTCTATACTCGCCGAGGCCGAATTCAAAGTACACGTAGGAATTGTGGGAATTGACGACTCCCATTAAAGAGTGGATACAGTTTGATCAACTTTATCTTTCAATTGCATACCTTACTACTTTGCTCTGCTTTCTACTTATACTTTCTATTTCAAAGTTTAGGATATGTCTATGTGTCATAATGCGTATTTTGTGTTCAGTCTTTTATATTAATCAAGTTATATGCCTTTGAGTTAACTTTAAGAGTAGTTTTGGGGTTAACGAGATTGTGTATAATCATTGGATCTGTGATTTTAACGTTGTTTAGTGAGCTAACATTTTTGGAATGGTAAATTGCTAAATTTGACTATGTGAGAGTGACCCATACTAAGCATAGTAATATTGTTGTCCAGATTTATATAATCGTCTTAATTCATTTGCACTAGATTTAGAAAAGCCATTTCATGTGTTGCTCTATGGTGAATCATTGAACATTTGAGTGTTTAGAACTGATTATGTTAAATTAGTCTAGTGAACGTAATAACTTTGCTGAACTTGCATGTTTTCTTTGATATACTTATTTCGTAGGAAAAATCTATATATTTAGATTCTATAGTCTTCCATACATATATCTATCCATTCTTCATTCTAATCCTCCCAACTAAAATCCAAAAATATTTTATTTTCTTCATTCCGTTTTTCTTGTTGATCTTTAGAGCTAGTCCTTCCCTGTGGGATCTATATATTTTAAAACTACATTGTAACTGTATACTTGCAGTGGTCACCATTTTTCTATTTAGATAAGCGGTACTGACAACACATGCTCTTATTTTGAACTTATATCTTATCGGTAGGAATGTGAGAGACAAGGTTTTTGGCTTCACTATTAAATAAAAAAAATCCTAGGAGCAATTAGAGTCAAAACCTTGCGAACAAGTTTTTGTTACCGTTGCCGGAGAAGGCAAGTGCGTTCTAGAGATCAAATTGCCTGAGAACGGGCAATTATATTTAATACTTTTGTTTTTCTTAGTTTTTCTAGGTACTAAGTCTAAAAATTGATGAAATAGAAGAATTGAAGAAGATCACGCTCATGAAGTTATACAACAAAACCTTCTGTTCCTGTTTTGAAGGAAATCACGATCGCGACAGGCCTTCGCGATCGCAACATGGGCCTCGGATTCTCCTTCTCAACAAACGGGTTTTCTCTTTTCTTTACTTTTTCTTTATATTTTTTAGACTAGTTAGTTGTTTGATTAGTTTTTCATTTTTTAATAAAATCTCTCACAATGAGGACATTGTGTTCTTTCGTGTGGGGGGCAATTATAAATCCTGAAAAATCCAAAAAAATTGAATAACATTAAAAAAAATCAAAGAATTTGAAAATTTTTGTTATTTATAGATTATCCGTTCTTATACTTTACTAACATTTATCCAAGGTTATTGTGAGTGTTAGGAATTTCAAGTTTGATGTTAGTGCACAACATTTATCAATTTGGCAAGGATGAGTGGTGAGTAATGTTCGAAAGCAACATTCCAAGTAAGTTCCGATATATAATTCAATGCAACATGAATTAGTACAATTATATAGTTTTAGTTTAATGCTTTCGATAAGTTTAAGTGGAGTAATATCTAATGGTATTCTTACTATGAGTTTTATATGCAAATCTCGAATAGGTCCTATAAGTATTGAGTGTGTTTAAAGTGTTGGGAAACTATAGCCATAATACTTTGAAATTAATCAATAAAGGATGAGGGTATTAAAAGAAAAATCAAAAGAAAGAGTGGATAACCAATGAGTTATGCAAAAGGTGAGGACTGGTACGTAACAGAAACTACAACCATTCATTGAGTGAAAAACGAAAAGAAAGCATAGCATGAAAAATGGGTGCAAAGTACAAGTACTTCAAAAACATATGCTTAAAAGAAAAAAATGAGAGAGTGGTATGGAGCATAAAATGCAACCACTGAAAAAAGGGGAGAGTGGTATGGAGCATAAAATGCAACCACTAAGAGTGTTTTAGCATCCTACGTTACCTAAAAATGCCTTGAGAGAAAATTAATCAAAGTGTGCTTTCGATGTCCTTTATAATTTATACTATGCTTAAGAGAAGGAAATATTCGAGTATGCATATAACGCTTATATGAAGATGCGATTCGGTTGACTCCCCATTAAGAACAAAGGTATGTAACTAGACTATATAGATTACTCATTACTAATTTCTAGGAAATTTCAGGCTTCTACTTGAATCTTATACAACGTGGGAATGTGGTACTCACTGCAATAGTCTTTTGCCAAATGAGGTACGAACTTGATTACCAATTTATACACTTCTATTGAATTTACCTTGAGGACAAGGCAAAAGTTAAGTGTGGGGGTATGATAAGTGTATAATTACACTTATTATCAATATAATTTTACTCACTAAACACTATAATTTAAGTCATTTTTATACTTCATATAAAATATTTCACAAGGTATGCAGTTGTTTTTGGTGCAAATGCAGATACTAGGTAAATCTTGGGAGTAAAATGATCTAAAGTGGAATTCTATGTAAAAAGAGTGAAAAAGGTGTGAAAAGATGCATGGAACTTAAAGATTTAGCTTAGGATCGAAGCCGTCGAAGATCAGTGAAGTTACGAGAAGAATTCTGAAGAAAAACACAATTCACGGTCGTGACTTGATACACTTCAGAAATAGAAAATTATCAAACAAAGATTCACTGTCATGACTTGTATATCGCAGTCGTGACTTGGACGGTTTTTTGGTCAAATCTTATTAACTACCAACTTCCAAATAAGAATGATCAACCTCCATCAACCGCCATCAACTACAAATGAAATGAGACTTATCAGAAGTTAACCAATCATGAATAGATGCCTATCCATTGTGGATAAGATTAAAGCTTTTCAACCAATCACAATGAAGTGATGCAATCTTTTGCCAATGGACACAACTCTTCGTTTGGATAGACACAACCCTTCGAACTCTATAAATAGGGCTCCAAACCTCACAAATTTCGTGGCATTAGAATTAGAAAAAGTGAGAGATATAGTGTGTGCGTAGATAGAGAATGAAATTATTTAGTTTTCACTACGTTCATAAGTGCTAGCGAGAAAATGTTTAAGTGATTCGAATCCTTGTTTCGATCACTAGATTTCTCTACATATTCGAGCGATTGTTGTATAAGTGTACTTGCAAATCACTTATCAATAAAAGTTTTCATTCTTCAACATTCGTTTGTTC
>CATIWQ010194218.1:0-11743 GCA_949673415.1 Euphorbia schlechtendalii | reverse complement strand
GGTACGAACTTGTTTACCAAATTTATACACTTCTGTTGAATTTACCTTGAGGACAAGGAAAAAGTTAAGTGTGGGGGTATGATAAGTGTATAATTACACTTATTATCACATTAATTTTATACAATAAACACTGTAGTTTTAATCATTTTTATACTTTATATAAACAATTTCACGTAGTATGTAGTTGTTTTTTTATGCAAATGCAGATACTAGGTAAATCTTGGGAGTAAAATGAGGTAAAGTGGAATTCTATGAAGAAAGAGTGAAAAAGGTGCAAACTGATGCGTGGAACTTAAAGATTTGGCTTAGGATCGAAGCTATCGAAGATCGGTGAAGTTACAAGAAGAATTCTGAGTAAAACTCAATTCACGGTCACGACAATCATTTGCGGTCATGGCTTATTTACTTCAGAAATAGAAGATTGCCAATCAAAGATTCACGGTCGTTATATATATATCGCGGTCGCGACATGAAAGGTTTTTTGGTATTATCTTTTTAACTAATAACCGCTAGATAAGCATGATCAACCGCCATAAACTACCAATGAACAGACACCTATCAGGAATCAACCAATCATGAAAAGGTGCTTATCCATTGTGGATTATATCAAAGCTTCTCAACCAATCACAATGGAGAGGTGCAATCTTTCACCAATGGACACAACCCTTCATTTGGGTAGACGAAACCCTTCGAACTCTATAAATAGGGCTCCAATCCTCTTCAATTTCATGCATTCAAGAAGTGTAGTGGATTAGTGTGGCATAAAGTGGAAAAAGTGAGAGAGGGATATAGTGTGTGTGTAGATAGAGTCGCTACATTCTTAAGTGTTAGTGAGAAAATGTTTAAGTGATTTGAATCCTTGTTTTGATCACTAGATTTCTCTATATTCTCAAGCGATTGTTGTATAAGTGTACTTGCAAATCACTTATCAATAAAAGTTTTCGTTCTTCAATATTTGTTTATTCAATATTCGTAAAGAATAGCATCCTAGCGAAGTTTCTGTACGGGCCGAGACCAAATTCCAAGCAGACGCCGGAATTGCGGGAATTGACGACTCCCATTAAAGAGTTGATACGGTTTGATCAACTTTAGCTTTCACTTGCATACCTTACTACTTTGCTTTGCTTTCTACTTATACTTTCTATTTCAAAGTTTATGATATGTCTATGTGTCATAATGCGTATTTCATGCTAAGTCTTTTATGTTAATCAATTATATGCGTTGGCATTAAATTTAAGAGTAGTTTCGGGGTTAACAATATCGTGTATAATCACTAGATCTGAGATATAACGCTGTTTAGTGAGCCAACATTTTTGGAATGGTAACTTGCTAATTGTGGCTATGTGAGAGCAACCCGTACTAAGCATAGTAATGACGTTGTCCAGGTTTATATAATTGTCTTATCTCATTTGCGCTAGGATTAGAAAAGTTATTTCATGTGTTGCTCTGCGACGAATCATTGAACATCTGAGTGTGTTGAGCCGAGTTTGTTAGATTAGTCTAGTGCGTCGTAGCATCTTTGTTGATCTTGCATGTTTTCTCTGCTATACGTGAAAATCTATATATTTGGAGTCTCTCATCTATCACATCTATATTTACTCAACTTTTCATTCTAATCTTCCTATCCAAAAATCTCAAAACTATTTTTATTTTCTTTTACTTTGTCTTTCCTTGTTTATCTTTAGACCTGGTTCCTTCTCAGTGGGTTCGATATCTTTTAAAACTACATCACAACTATATACTTGCAGTTATCATTTTTTTTCTATTTGATAAGAGGTATTGACAACACCTACATTTTTCGTGAACAAGTTTTTGGCACAATTATTTGAGGATAAGCCTTACAAAACTTGTGTAGCCAAGTCTCACGAACAAGTTCTTGGAACCATTAGTTATTAAACTTATCAGTGGAAAAGTGGCAAACAGATTATATTAAAATGGTAATTGATTTTTCACTCCCAAAATTATTCCACAAATCGTATTTGCACCTCCAACTCTAGCCTTTTTATGTGTACTCAGACTAGCGATGGATTCCAAAGTATACATCGGAAACTTTGGTCGAAACTGCCTAACTGCGCACTCCAATATTTCTAAGTCTTTCATTGACACTTTAGTTGTTTCATGTCGAAAGAAAAGACTTTTAGAGATGAATTTGTGAAGGTAGAGAAGGCTATTGCTCTGAATATTCTTGTTGGACGAGTTCTTAACATCGTATCTATCCAATCCTCTTAACTCGGTCCAAATGTCCGTTAACTCATAATCTTCATCTTTTTCAATCTCATCATAATTCTCTCCTAAACCAAGCCAATTGAGCAAATCCATCAAAGTGAACATATATTCGTCACCTCCATTCCTGAATTTCTTCTTTAATCTTTTCCCATCATTAGCATCAGTAACTAAGAACTCAAGGACCCATTCCTCGATAAAAGGAAATCTCATATTCATGAACTTCTCCAATCCAAACAATGAAAAGTATCTCTCTACTTCCGTGTGAATCTCAGCATCAATAGCACAAGTAGGATCATAGAAAAGCGTACCGTTAAAATCGTAGTTCTTGATTCTCAAGTATCTTTCCACTTCCTCGTCACTATAAATCGGCAAGGGATAACCAACTTCCTTTTGTCGATTCATCAATTTCCTCTTCCCTTTTGATGAAGTTGCTGTAGCCTTCTTAGGAACCATTGAAATCAAGAAAGAAATTTTGGAGAACAGAGAAAACTTGATTTTTGAGAGTTAGAGATTAAGAATAAGAGTTTTTGTGAAAACAACACATGAAAAGTGGTTATTTATAGGGAAATTAGGATAATCATTGCCTTTCCAACGGATATATTATAAATATAACTTTTAGAATATAGCTGTTACAGCAATAACTACTGTGCAGATCGCACAGGTCACGATCGCGAGAGTAAGTCGCGATCTTGACTTCCTCTTACTCAGAAACCGAGAGTTTAAATCAAACTGATCACGAGTGCGATATTTTTCACGATCGCAATGTGATAAAATCTAAAATATTTTCTTCTTTCTTTTATTTTATTTGAAAAACTACACTAATTTAAAATACTTTAAAAATATAAATATACTACTATAATATACTATATATACATATATATTAGGAAAATATAAGAGATTTATGGATCAATGGAGTTTTTCAACCCCTTGACTTCATATTCATGAATGAAATCTAGCTTAACAACCTTTTGGATGCAAGCATCAATCAAGTCATGTTTCATGCAAATATCTTCATCCATATGATATTATCACCTTTACCCATGTTAAATTCAACAATATCGTCTCCTATCCTTAACTTAATTTTGCCTTTCGAAACATCGATCCATGCTTTGCCAGTGTTCATAAAAGGTCTACCTAAAATTATAGGACACTTTTCGTCATATGCAAAATCTAGCACAACAAAGTCAGTTGGGAAAACAAATTTATCCACTTTAACTAATACATCTTCAGTTATACCATAAGGACGTTTAATAGATTGGTCGGCCAATTGCAAGACCATATTTGTCCTTCTAACTTCATCATCAAGCTTTAACACCTTGAAGATTAATAAAGGCATAAGATTTATACTAGCCCCAAAATCACATAAACATTTTGGAAAAGAAATGTTTCCAAGCTTGCACGGAATTGTGAAACTTCCTGGATCATTTAGTTTAGTGGGCATTGTAGCAGTTATTATTTTACTACAATCTTCAGTTAAAGATACTTTTGATATTCCTTCTAAACTACACTTTCAAGATAAAAGTTCTTTGATAAACTTACTGTAGTTAGGAATCTGAGTAATGGCTTCAATAAATGAAAGATTGATTTCCAGACCTTTAAGTTTGTTGATGAAATCAATAAACTATTGATCCTCATTCTTCTTCTTCATTCTTTGTGGAAATGGTGGTTGAGGGGGATTAACCTTTCCAGATTTAGGTTGTTCATCCGCTCCTGCACTGTCATCAGATCTACTCGGATATTCATCTGGTAATTCAACAACATCATTAGCAAGCATACCCGAAGAATTTGGTTTATCTAGTAATTTACCACTATGAAGGGCTATAGCATGCACATTTTCCTTAGAATTTCCTTCTGTCTTACTTGGTAAATGACCTTTTCCTCTTAATGGAATAGAACTCGCTAATTGACCAATTTGTATTTCCAAATTATGAATAGAGGATGATTGATTTTTAAACATTTGATCCATCTTATTCTCTAACTTTTTGTAACATTCTTCCGACTCTAATTGCTTATTACAAATTCCCTCTAGAAACTTGTCTATCTTACTTGTTAACTGCCCTATTCTATCAGTACTCTGATAATTCTTTTGTTGATTATAACTATATTTCCAATTAGAATTTCTGTAGTTATTCCCATTATTTCCATAAGAATTCCCTTGACTTTGAACATAACTCATAAGAATTCCCTTGACTTTGAACATAACTCATAAGAATTCCCTTGACTTTGAACATAACTTAATTGCTCCCCTACACATGGGTTAAAGTTACACTCAAAAGCTGTATGTCCGATTTGACCACAATTTTCACATGTCAAAGTGTTATTTTTACTTATATGCATGTTATCTATTTTGTTAGATAAAGCAGATATTTGTGCTTGCATAATAGAAATAGAATCTAATTCATTAATCTTTTTAACCGAACTAGAAGATGAAGATGAAGCATGTGAATGAGTAGAATTAGTAATACTTACTTGTGCTCTCTCCACTAGCCACATACTATTATTACTTGCCATATCTTCTAAAAGTTCAAAAGCTTCTTGACTAGTTTTCTTCATAAGAGATCCCGCAGCCATAGCATCAATTTCTCCTCTTGTTGCATGATTTATATCATTGTAGAAAGTTTGCAGAATAACATTCTGAGATAAACCATGATGAGGAC
This sequence comes from Euphorbia schlechtendalii, assembly GCA_949673415.1. Classification (NCBI taxonomy): domain Eukaryota; kingdom Viridiplantae; phylum Streptophyta; class Magnoliopsida; order Malpighiales; family Euphorbiaceae; genus Euphorbia; species Euphorbia schlechtendalii. The sequence goes on along the minus strand of CATIWQ010194218.1, from coordinate 6,860 downwards.
AAACATGTTGAAGTTCCTTATAATGTTCCCAGGCTTCATATAAGGATTCACTATCTTTCTGGGTAAAGGAAGTGATATCTTTAATGAGTCATACGATTTTGGCCAAAGGAAAATATTTAGTCAGAAAGGCTTGGGCTAATTGGTTCCAAGTAGTGATTGAATTTGGGGGTAAAGAATTCAACCAAACTTTCACTTTATCACATAGTGTAAATGGAAATAAGCGAAGTTTAACAGCTTCATCAGGAACATTGGGCATTTTGACGGTATTACAGACTTCTAAAAAGTTTGTAATATGAAAATTCGGATTTTCGTTGGGTAAACCATAATATTGCACATTGTTGCTAATCATTTGAAGTAATGCTGGTTTTATTTCAAATTGATTTGCATCAATTGGTGGTTTAGCAATTCCTTGATTGTTACCATTGATGGTCGGGACAACATAAGCCATAAGCCTTGGTTGGGGTGGATCTTCATTTGGGTTTGGATTTGGGTTTTCAACTTGACCGGCAGCTATTCTTCTCTCTTGTCTCTTATATTTTTGTTTCCTTGCCCTACCAAATTGTTCTATCTCTGATTCGAAAGACGCCAAACTTTCTCCTGAACTACCCGTACTTGGCATGCACACGCTAGAAAGAAAACTCAATGAATAAGCAAGAAAAATATGTTATTAACAAGATAACAATAATAATAAAATAAATAAAAATAAATCTAAATAACATGTAAAATATAATTGCTTATTTTCCAGAAATTAAATCTCTAGAACACAATTATCTTCCCCGGACAATTCGATCTTTAGAACTCATTTGCCTTCCCCGGCAACGGTGCCAAAAACTTGTTCGCCACTTTTCTACCAATAAGTTTAATAGTTTGTTCACAAGATTCGGCTATATATCAATGGTGCTAAAAAATTGTTCATGAAAAATATAGGTCTTGTCAGTACCTCTTATCAAATAGAAAAATGATGATAACTGCAAGTATATAGTTGAGATGTAGTTTTAAAATATATCGATCCCACAGGGAAGGACTAGTTCTAAAGATCAACAAGGAAGGTAAAATAAAGAAAATAAAATATATTGAAGTAAAGGTTAGGAAAGAAAGATTCGAATAAAAAATGAGTAAATATAGGTATGAAAGATTAGAGAATCTAAATATATAGATTTTCCCTACAAAATAAGGATAGCAGAGAAAGAATGCAAGTTCAACAAAGATGTTATGATTCACTAAACTAATCTAAAAACTCGGTTCTAAATACCCATCTGTTCAATTATTCATCGCAGAGCAACACATGAAATGACTTTTCTAAATCTAGCGCAAACAAATTAAGATAATTATATAAACCTTGACAACGCCAATACTATGCTTAGTACAGGTCGCTCTCACATAGCCACATTTAGCAAGTTAACATTCTAAAAATGTTGGCTCACTAAAGAGCATTATATCACAGATCCAATGATTATACATGATATTGTTAATCCTGAAATTACTCTTAAAATTAACTCTAACGCATATAACTTGATTAACACAAAAGACTTAACATGAAATACGCATTATGACACATAGACATATCATAAACTTCAAAATAGAAAGTATAAGTAGAAAGCAAAGCAAAGTTATAAGGTATGCAAGTGAAAACTAAAGTTGATCAAATGGTATCCACTCTTTAATGGGAGTCGTCAATTCCCGTAATTCCTGCATCTACTTTGAATTCGGTCTCGGCCCATACAGAACCTACACTAGGATGCTATTCCTTGCGAATATCGAACAAACAAATATTGAAGAATGAAAAATTTTATTGATAAGTGATTTGCAAATACACTTATACAACAATCGCTTGAGAATATAGAGAAATCTAGTGATCGAAACAAGGATTCGAATCACTTAAACATTTTCTCACTAACACTTATGAACATAGCGAACTCTGTATCTACACACTATGCACTATCTTTCACTCCTTTCTTCTCCAAACCATGCATGAAATTTATGAGGATTAGAACCCTATTTATAGAGTTTGAAGGGTTGCGTTTATCTATATGAAGGGTTGTGTTCATTGGTGAATGATTGCATCTCTTCATTGTGATTGGTTGAGAAGCTTTGATATAATCCACAATGGATAGGCACCTTTTCATCATTGGTTGACTTCTCATAGTTGTCTTTTCATTGGTAGTTGATGGCGATTGATCATGCTTATCTAGCGGTTGGTAGTTAAGAAGATAAAACCAGAAAACCGTCTAAGTCACGACTGCGATATGTATGTCGCGACAGTGAATCTTTGATTGGTAGATTTCTATTTCTGAAGAAGAATAAGTCATGACCGCGAATGATTGTCGCGACCGTGAATTGCATTTTTCTTCAGAATTCTTCTTGCAACTTCACCGATCTTTGATAGCTTCGATCCTAAGCCAAATCTTTAAGTTTCACGCATCTTTTTGCACCTTTTTCACTCTTTTTTCATAGAATTCCACTTTTGATTATTTTACTCCCACGATTTACCTAGTATTTGCATTTGCATAAAAAATAACTACATACCAAGTGAAATCTTTTATATGAAGTACAAAAATGACTTAATTCATAGTGTTTAATGTGTAAAATTAGTATGAAATTAAGTGTAATTATACACTTATCACTATTAAACCAGCATATTTGTTTCCAAAATTTATATAATTCTCTAAACCCCTATCCACACCAACAGGCCCAAACTTAACAGAATTTCCCCTCAATATTTCCTAATGTCTTTTTGCTATCTTTTTTCTTTGTTACTTTTCCCCCTATCTAATTGCTACAAACTCCTCATCACTTACTTCTACATCTACTATATCTTGTTCCAAATTTTCATCACTTACTTTAGATTGACCATCGATATCTTTAGAATCTTCACGTTCTTCTGATTGACAAGCTGATTCACCTTGCTCCACTCCTTGACTTTTAATTTTGGCTGGAGAAGACTTTTCTTGATGAAAATGAGGTAAATGTTGTACCACAATAGCATCCTCTTGTTTTGGTTCCCTATTTATACTCATAGCAGCAACAAGTAGAATTTTTACCCTAGCTTTGTTAGCCCCCCTTTCACCCTCATCAATTCTTCTCTATTGTGCCATGTCATCAAAAGGTGAGTCCACATAGACAATGGAATCTTCATCTTCTCTGATTGTAGACAGCGTACTAACATCCATATCATTTACTAACTTAACAAATTCACCACTTTCTTTGACTTTATAATATAATGGGCTACAAGATTCATAACCCAACTCCCAAATTTCCCATAACAGATCAAATGTATTCATTTTGTCCTCATCAACCCACTTTTCTTCTTGTAAAGTGCCACCTTTGCACACAAAAACCAAATCTTGTACCACTATAATACCACCATTTTGTAGATGATAGCAAACTTGTACCTTAGTCATTTTTCCCTATCATACAAGAATAACATAAAAGCTTCATATCAAATCAACATATTCTTTTCTTTAACTGTAAGACACTCAGCTAGGGAAAATTCATGTTCACAGTTTTTGAAACCATTTGCTACTTAACTGTACACTCAATTTTGTAGTACAAAGTGTTCAAGTGCTAACCTGTATATTTCATGCTTCTATCTTCAGTTGAAAAATAATTTCCCCCTTTCCGTCACTTTTCGATACGAGAATGAGGGTTCATTGGTGATAGAGAGCTGTAGAACCCAAGTTAATGGTACCTCATAGTACTCAAAAGTTTTGGTGATAGCAATCAATATGGGATAGTAAAAGTTAATTGAACACTAAGAATACTTTTACTTAGTGTGGGAAAAGCTAAATTTGTGTTAAGTTCTATATAGTTTAATTTATCATCACTCAGCTCATTTTGAGTTACAATATTACTTATCTAAAAGTAATTGTTTTTACGGTGCTAATAATTATCATGGAACGTATGCTACTAACCACGTCTGTGAAGGAACAGAATATTCCTTTATTATATTTCAGGAGAAAAAGGCACTGAAATTAGGAAAGATTTCTGTGGTCCTCACAACATTAAACGTGGGAGTACAAAGTGTCAGAAATTCCTTATTTGAATCGAAGAATAAGGAATGATCCTGTGAATTACATCGCGTATCAAAGATCTCCACGCACATCTCGCAACGTTATCAAAGTCATCCAACTGAAAGATGCCACGTTGCATGAAGCGCAAATCTCTCAAAGATCTAGATTGCTTAAAGAAAAATTAGAATTTGGAAATGGAAACAAATCACACCATAACATTCAATTCCTATTTCTAAACATCTTGAAATCTATCTCCAATGGGAAGATTCAAAAGATTAATTGAAATGGAAAATTTAAGTTCTACGATAACCTTGAAGTTTGCAACAGCTACTTCTCAGAGATCTACAGTACAAATAGAAAACTAAAGCAGGTGTTAAAACTGGGTGAATCACCTTGAATTTCCTAAGACCAAAACCTTGCGAAAATCTTCTCTGCTTTCAAGAAATTCACTAACAAGTAATAAGCAAACAATCAATAGGTCTATCAGTTTGTAATAGAAAGAATCACTAAAAGGATTAACCTTATAAGGATTTAACGTATTATAAGTTGAATTCAGTTTGCTATATTCTATTTATTTTGAGTGTTAGATTGGGAAGTTACCTAAACCGATTTTGTGCAGTAGTTAGAAAGGAGGAACTTTTTGTAATAGAGTCTACCCACTATAAAGGCTTCTCTGCCTATTGAAGGAACAAACCAATAATGGATTAAAGCTTGAAGACGGTATCCGGGGATTGGAGGTAGGCTAGGGGTCGAACTATGATAAAATCTCAGGTGTAATCGTTCTAACTCTAAGCAATTAGATTCATACATAGCTTCTTGATCATTCATCTCGCTCATATTGTTTATTTTCTTGTTATCCAACTCACATTGAGTAATCTTTACTCAGTTAAAGGTTGAAGATAAACTATGCCAGCTGAGCTGAGCAGTTTACACGTTTTATATCGCATTCAGCACGCATATAAAAACCATACTAAGTAAACTTAAATTGAAAAAGGTTTAAAAAGTAACCCAATTTATGCATTCACCCCCCCTCTGGTACTGTTATTAGCCAGTTTACAGACCAATAAGTGGTATCAGAGTAGTTGCTCAACTTTAAGACTAATCGTCCTAAGTCAGATCCTTAACTTCAGCTCGGGTTTTGGTCAGACAGTTCTTCTGAAGGAGGGAATGTCTGTTACCAGATCTCTTCTATTTGATAGTAATCATTATACATTTTGAAAGAATCGCATGAAAATCTTCATCCAATCTCAAAGTATGCAAGCCTGGCTCGCAATTGATCTTAGCCTTAGAGTTCCTACTAAGGTCAGGAACGATGTGCGTGTAACTGTGGATCTAAAGGACTATAATGACACTGATCTAAGGCTTCTCAAAGAGCTATTAATTCCTTACACTGTTCTCTTGATCTTATAGAATTTAACAGGGCTCAGTATGTTAAACAACATAGGAAATCTGGAGGAAGCTAGAGATTACCTACAAGGGGATAAACAAGGTCAAGGAGTCGAAGATAAATCTCATGCAGAGAGTATATGAGATGTTCTCGATGGCTTCCAATGAAGGTATTCAGAGAACGAATACCCAGTTCATTAATATTGTTAATGAACTAAAATAACTTGGAAAGGAGTTCAGCAAGGAAGAGCTGGTCAAGAAAATTATCCGCATTCTCACAATAGAGATGGATTCCAGGAAAAGCGCAATCGAGGAAGCTCATGACCTTAAGACCTATAGCTATGATGAGCTGATAGGCACCCTGCTGACTAATGAGATGTTGTTGAGAAGGTACTCAGATGACTCCAAGAGAAATCGGGGGAAGGAAAGTAAAGCCTTGTTCTCAAAGCAGACTCATCTTACGAGTCCACCAGCTACAACTCTGATGAAGAAATGGCTCTTCTTATAAGGCACTTGAAATGTTTTATAATGAAGGATGGGAATTTTAACAACATGAAGATGTTTCCCATTAAAATCAAGCCAACTCAGCAGCGACGTGGAGCTGAGGAAGGACTAAGGAAAGAGCATAGTAAGGATATTAAATGCTTTGGGTGTGGAGAGAAAGGTCACATTCAGTTAAGCTGTCCAAAGGCAAAGAAGGATAGATTTAGGAAGAGATTCTCCAAGAAGAATGAAGCTCTTGCTGCTACTTGGAATGATTCAGAAGAATCTTCATCTTCTAATGAAGAAGTCACTGATTCAGCTAATCTCTGCTTGATGGCTATCAAAAGTCAAGGCGAAGGCTCATCATCTACCTCTGGTAGAAATTTTTCCGCTGTCAACTCTAAAGCTGAGTATGATAAAGGAAAAGTCCATCAAATTGAGGTACATTCTAAAATCTCTTTATTAATAGAAGAATTCACCTAGGGCCTCTTTGATGTTATGAAATTGACTAATAAATCAATGAAAAACATCAAAGAGATGGTGAGGAGAAGTGACGATCTGGAAGATGTCAATGCTTCCTTATCGCTTGATATCCGCTTTCTTCAAGAAAAGGCTGAATATCAAGAGTGTGCTATCAGCAAGCTCACTAAGAAATTAGATGAGTTGACTGCTGAGATATCAGCTGTTCGTCACTTTTCTACTAATAAGTTTAATAGTTTGTTCACAAGATTCGTCTATATATCAATGGTGCCAAAAACTTGTTCACGAAAAATATAGGTGTTATTAGTACCTCTTATCAAATAGAAAAATGATGATAACTTCAAGTATAGAGTTGCGATTTAGTTTTAAAAGATATCGATCCCACAGGGAAGGACTAGCTCTAAAGATCAACAAGGAAGATAAAATAAGGAAAATAAAATATAATGAAGTAAAGGTTAGGAAAGAAGGGTTTCAATGAAAAATGAGTAAATATAGGTATGA
>CATIWQ010194212.1:0-19695 GCA_949673415.1 Euphorbia schlechtendalii | reverse complement strand
GCTTTGGGGATAACAAAAAGGGAAAAATCATTGGTAAAGGAACCATTAGAGCAGAAATCAAAATTAAGGAAGTTTCCCTTGTAGATGGATTAAAGTTCAATCTTCTGAGTGTTGCTCAGCTGTGTGATCAAGGAAGGAAAGTCATCTTCGACTTAGAAGGATGCTCCATCATTGACTTTAAGTAAAATAAAACCTTGATATATGCTCCTAGAGTCAACAATGTGTTCACAATTAATCTAAATGATAAATCAAAGAAAGATATATGATTAATGACTAAAGAAGAAGAGTCATGGCTATGGCACAGAAGGTTAGGACATGCTAACATGAATCTTTTGACCAAATTAGTCAAATAGAAACTTGTTGAGGGTTTGCTAAGCTTAAACTTCGAAAAGGATCACTTGTGTAATGCCTGTTAGTATGGAAAGCAATTTGGGAAGAGTTTTAAATCTAAATCTAACTTCTCAACTAAAAGAGTCTTAGAACTACTCCATCTAGGCCTGTTTAACCCTGTTCTTCCCATGAGCATGGGTAGGCATAGGTACACCATGGTTGTTGTGGATGATTATTCCAGATATACATGGGTCATCCTACTGAGTAGTAAGGATGAAGCCTATGAAGGGTTTTCCAAATTATGTAACAGAATTGAAGTAAAACAAGGATTCCTTCTGTCTAAGATAAGAAGCGATTATGGTAGAGAATTTGAAAATAAATTATTCGCTAGATTCTGTGACGCAAGAGGAATTGAACATAATTTCTCTACTCCTCACACCCCTCAACAAAATGGTGTTGTTCAGAGGAAGAACATAACCTTAGTTGAAATGGCCAGGTCAATGTTGAGTGACAACAATCTTCCCAAATATTTTTGGGCAGAGGCTGTCAACACTGCTTGTTACATATTAAACAGGGTAAACATTAGATCGGTAATTGATAAAACTCCCTATGAAATTTGAAAAGGTAGAAAGCCTAAAATCGGGTACTTTAAAACATTCGGATGCAAATGTTTTGTACTAAAAAATAAAGAACAACTAGGCAAGTTTGATCCTAAAGCAGATGAAGCAATATTTCTTGGCTACTCAACACATAGCAAAGCTTATAGGGTTTTCATCAAAAGAACAGCAACATTAGAAGAGTCAGTACATGTAGAATTTGATGAAACTAACCATGTAGGTATAAGAAAGTGCTCAGAGGATGATGGAGATTCTGTCTCGCATAAACAACCCTCTAAGTTAACACAAGGAGAAAAGTCAACAAAGGATGAACCATCTAAGATCAAATTCTTAGAACATGAAGATGAAGAAAGACAACAAGAAGCAGTGGAGGTAACTGTCCATCATGATCTGCCCAGAGAAACTAGAACCAAGAAGGACCATCCAGAAAGACTAATCCTTGATGCACCTCAGAACCCTGTTCTCACCAGAAGATAACTCAGTAGAATGATAAGTCATCCAGCATTTATCTCTATTATAGAACCAAAGAAATTTGAGGACGTAGAACATGATAAAAGTTGGATGATGGCCATACAAGAAGAGCTGGACCAGTTCTCCAGAAGTGATGTATGCGATCTTGTTCCAAGGCTAAAGAACAAATCTGTCATCGGCACTAAGTGGGTGTTCAGAAACAAGCTTGATGAAGAAGAAAACATAGTAAGAAACAAAGCAAGACTGGTGGCTCAAGGGTACAATAAGCAAGAAGGGATAGATTATGATGAAACATTTGCTCCAATAGCTAGACTTGAAGCTATAAGAATCCTATGTGCCTTTGCATCTCATATGGGATTCAAATTGTATCAAATTGACGTAAAGAGTACCTTCCTTAATGGATTCATCTCAGAAGAAGTCTATGTTCAGCAACCTCTAGGCTTTGAAGACTCAAAATTTCCCCATCATGTATACAAACTGAAGAAAGCTCTATATGGTCTGAAGCAAGCTCCCAGAGCCTGGTATGAAATATTAACAAGCTTTCTCACCTCAAAGGGGTACATCAGAGGTAAGATAGACACAATTTTATTCATCAGAAGAAAGAACAAGGACATTCTTCTTGTTCATATCTACGTTGATGACATCATCTTCGAAGCCACTGATGAAAGGATGTGCAAGGAATTAAGTTCTCAAATGAAACTTGAATTTGAGATGTCAATGATGGGAGAATTAACCTTCTTTCTGGGACTCCAAATCAAACAAAGTTCACATGGAATATTCATAAATCAATCTAAGTATACTAAGGAGATTCTGAAGAAATTTGGTATGGAAGATGGAAGGGAAATGTCAACCCCTATGGCCTCCAACACCATACTCAGCAAAGATTTAGAAGGTAAGAAGGTGGATCAGAAGACGTTCAGAGGAATGATTGGCTCTCTGTTGTATCTAACTGCAAGCAAGACTGACATTCATTATGTAGTCTATTATTGTGCAAGTTATCAAAGTGATCTAACAGAATCACATCTGAGCGTAGTAAAGAGAATCCTCATATATCTACTTGGAACCATTGAAGCCGGATTATTGTATCCAAATAATGAAGACTTCTCATTAAAAGGATTCACTAATGCTGATTATGGAAGAGATCAATTGGAAAGAAAGAGCACTACTAGAGGATGTCATTTTCTGAGAAACAGCATCGTCTCTTGGTACAGCAAGAAACAGACCTCAGTAGCTCTGTCCACTACAGGAGCTGAATACATGGCTGCTGGAAGTTGTGTTACACAAGCACTACGGATCAAATAACAACTTGAAGATTATGGAGTCAAGTCAGAATGCATAGAGATTCTCTGTGATAACAAAAGCACAATTGATCTTTTGAAAAATCCAGTTCAGCATAGCAGGATGAAACATGTCAACATCAGAAATCATTTCATAAGAGATTACGTTCTCAAAAAGGACGTTAAGTTGGTATACATCTCCACTGAAGAACAAAGAGCTGACATCTTCCTTAAACCTCTAAGCAAAGATCAATTTGCTTTCCTCAGAAGAGAAATTGGAATGAGCAATCTAGTGTGAACATTACTCAGAAGGAGTAATCACTCAAAAGTACAATATGTTTCAAAAGTGACATTCATCTTCTGAAACTAACTTTAGCTTCTGAAACTAAAGGGCAGCTCCATGTCTCAGAAGATTTAACCCGCGAAATGCTCAACATTTCAAAATTTAAAAACCCGAATCTCAAGTCGGATCCTTAGGTTAAAACTGTTCACATTCATCCGTTAACCACTCCTTTGACGGTTACCTATATTTTAAATGGTAAATGCTGAAACCGTTACTATGGTAAATTACTTTTCCATTCCTCTGAAACCACCTCTATATAAAAGAAAAGATTATTCATCATCCAAACACTTTACCAAAATTCTCAGAGTTTTTCTTTTTCGCTGAGAAATTCTTTCTTCTCTCAAAAACCCTAATTCCTTCAACCTCTCTTACGAAAATGGCACCCAAGATAACCAGACCATCAAAAGCTGACTCTCAAGAGCAAGTCATCATAAAAATTCCTCCAAAGACCTTTGAACCAATTCTATATAGGTCAAATTCCTCTACCGTCATCTCCCAGCGATTTTTGGGTGATAACTCTTTTCTTAAAACATCCAAATTTAAAACAACCATTGATTTCCACCATTTCATTACAAGGATCAGACTTAAGGAGCCAACCAACCCAGCAGTAGTTTGAGAGTTTTACCAGAACCTCAAGAAGTGCACAGTGAGCGAAGAGGAGCTCAAAACTATGGTTAAAGGCACGGAGATTACAATTACTCCTACCTTCTTAGTAAAATTTCTAAATATGAAGGATGAAGGAATCACTCTCAAAAGGGGATGTGAAGATGCCCTGAGTTACAACAGAAAAGCCTTCATGCCAGAAGGCTAGTTCGGTGCGAAAATCAGCACTCACATACCTCAGGAGACGAGGTATTGGCAGTTTATCATGGCTCACCTCCTTCTCCAGAAGATGAACTCCACAAATGCAGTCTCAAGCTATGAGCACTACATCTTGGTACACTTGGTGGAAAAGAAGAAGGTCAACTGGCCATTCGTTTTAATGCAACACATGCCACACCACAAATGCACAGTTGGTGGCCTCATCAGTAGAATCGTGGCTACATATGGAGTGGATTGCTCAAAGGAAGATGGGTCTCTAAGAAGCGAGATACAAGAAGGTAGATTATGGAATAAAATGGGACAGGGAGGAGGCCCTGAAGAAGGATATAATGAAGAAGAGAAGAGAGAAAGAGCTGAGGGCAGCAAAGAAGGGTGAAGTGGCTAAAGGGGTTGAGGAAGTCTCCCCCGAGAGGTAGAGGGAACCTGTGCTGAAATAGGAAGAAGTCCCTAAGGCAAAGAGAAGCTAAGGGAGTATAAATAACTCCTGCTGAAGTGACTAAAGGGAAGGCTCAAGGAATCACATATTCCATGAACAAAATTTAGTATGTGCAAAGGCCTTCAGAAGAGAGTAGCTCAGGAGATGAAGAGGATAACCAACCCATCAGTATCCTTACCAAAAGGAAAAGGGGAGAATTTGATCATAATATGGTCATTCCAAGCGAGGATGAGGAAGAGTTTATTGAAGAAAAGGAAGAGGAGGTGGAAAAGATTGAGGGGTTTAAGAAGTATGAAGAGGAGAAAGAGGAAAAGAAGGAAAAGAGGTAAAGGAAAAAGAAGGCCAAAACTTATGGCGAAACTGTCATTCCAGAGGATGATCCTGAAAAGGATGACATGGTTGAGGTTATGAACAGAAGTTTAGTGGAGGTCTTCACTCATATCCCTCGGAAAGGAACTGTAGGAGATATAAGGATTGCAGTAGAGGAGGTAGAGAAGAGGTCTCTGTCAGAAGGGAAAAGAACTCCTGCTCCAAAGGAGTTTACTACTAAGATGAAGGAGAAGAGTACCTCTGAGATAGAGGATGATGTCTCAGAGGAAGTGGATGGTAAGGTTTTGGAAGGGACCTCAGTGGGTTTTGACTTACCTTAGGGTCTCTTCCAGTGGCACCAAGTTTAACCCCTCCAAAAGTTGTAAATCCTACCAACTTCCTGTTGGAGAAGAAGCCACAATCTCCTCCTCTAGATCAACAAAAGTCAGTATTTAATCCATCTCATCTCTTCATTGCCTCTCTAGAGACACTACAATAATTTATGTCTTCTCCAGGAGGATATCCAACAGCTGATACGGATCCTCTTGTAGTAGCATTATCTATTGCTCAAAAGATATCAAAGGAGATTGAGGCAGAGACTAAGAAAGCTGAAGCTGATAAAGAGGAGGATAAGAATAAAGAGAAGAAGGATGAATTTGATGAGAAGAAGGATGAAATTGAGGAGGAGTAGAATGGGGACAAGGAGGAAGAGATTGATAAGCAATCTCTGCTGAAAGAGAATATGCTAGAGGAAGACCCGTTCCTATCAACTCTTGAGAAGGAGTAAGTTCAGAGGACTGTACTGGCTGAATGGGGTGTTCAGCCATCAGCATCAGATCCTACTGATGAGTTCATTGCTATGGCCCACTCCATTTTTTCCAAATACAATATCATGCTAGAGGATATAAGGGAGGAGGATGAAAAGAATGGTGAAGGTGAGAAGAGAGATGAAGTCCTGCTGGAGGACGTAAGTGATGAAGATAAAGTTCGGATCCTAAGGGAGTCCAAGATTCAGCAACAGTAGCAATAGTGTCCTTCTGGTCCAAAGGCTCTGAAGGATCCAAACAGCTCTCTTACTCTGATCCCCAGACCTGAGGATCAAAGGAGTTTTGGAGATGAGTTCCTTGGAAGTAGGGGATGGATGGGGTGATCTTACTGAGAGAGAACACCCAAATGCCCCTGTACCTGTCAACTCCATCCATCACATAGGGAAGACTCTTAATGATCTCCTCATAATGGCCCTTCACCTAAATGACTCAGTTGTGGACATCAAGATTACCCCCTTCAATCGTTAACTTACCCAGCATGTGGCTCTTATCTCAGAACAGGCGCAAATCATCATGGAAAGGGCTGACAAGATTCCTTTACCAAGCCAAATTCGCTCTGAGCTGATATAGCATCTGCAGCCACTCATGGAGACCAGGCTCAGCAACAATGTGGATATCCTAAAAGCTCTTCAAAAGTTAAATGGGATAATGGAAGATGGTGAGAAAGGGCTGATGGTAATCCACAATGAAGTTAGTGGGGTGAAGGAGATAATCCAGAAGTAGATAGCAGATGTAATCTCTACTCTGGGGATTGCCATTGAGCGCACAACAACTGAATACTCCATGGGGCTGAAGAGTGAGGTGCAGGCGCTCAGGACTCAGAATGCATTCTGTTTGTGGCAGCAAGGGAGAATCTAAAGTAGTCTTGATGAGATGTTGAAGCATATGAACAAATCCAAGGATGAAACTCTCAAGGCTATTGCAGATTCTAAGAAAGAATTGAAGTTTGAAATCCTAAAGGCTCTTGAAAGTGCCCACAAGCAGATCACTGAGACTACCTTTGTTAAGAAGAATGAGACTGTGGATGACATAGAGGAACGTATTCAGAAGTATGCTGCTGCCCTCACCAAGACCACAACTGAAGCTAGAGATATAGTGGTGGTGAGGAATGCAAGCACTTCAGAGGCCCTTCAGAAGAGCATTGATGGGCTCAGTAATCAGCTTGGTGGCCTATCTCTTCACTCTTTCTACTCACATGACAGTGAGATCTTTCCGTTCCTGCAGCATCTAGCGAATGGGCTAAACACTCAATGGATATGTAATCAGAAGGCTCTCTAAGTAATCCTTGAAAGCATCTTTCCCTCTGTTCCTATCAAAGCTGCACAGCTGATTCAGCAGATTGTCCCTCCTCTTCAAACAAATGCAAAGGCTATTCAAGATGTCGTTCAAAAGTTTATGCTTGATGAGCAGAAGATAGTTTCTCAGCTTGTTAGTGTTGAGTGGAGGGAGAAGGACAAGCACAGCTTTAAGGAGATCTGGGAAAGGCGGATGATTTTCAACCAACCATCAAGCAGTGCCATGGAGGTAGATCACCCATAGAAGACTCAACAAGATGAATTTCTAGCACTTAAAGAAAAATCGTTGTAGTTTTGAATTCATCTTCTGTAAAAACTTTGTAAATAAACTCTATCAATAAAAAGCTTTTACTTTTGTTCAAAGTACAACTCTTCATTGTACTAACTTCCTTGTAATTCATTAATCAGAACATATGCATGAGATAATGAGGGAGTATGAGGGAGTAAGTGCATCCTGTGCTTGACTTCACTCAGAACCAACAAAATGAGGGAGATTGTTGGATTCTGAAGATCATATCGTTTTGTAAGTTCTGAGTTCAGAAGTAAGGCTTAGAACAAAGTCGCCTCAGAAGCACAAGGTTTCGTCAGACGAACTACGGATGCTTAGAAGTTGTTACATATCTTAGAGGATCACTCAAGACTCAGATTGTTTAATAAGTCCCTCTGAAGATTGCAAAAAGGTCAACTTAGTCTTTCGGCGCTTAATAAGTCCCTCTAAAGATTGCAAAATGTCAACTTAGTCTTTCGGCGCCAAAAAGTCAAAAAGTTGACTTTGCATTTAATGCCGCCACGCGCCTTGTCTCAAAGCATACTACAAGATAAAAGTTGTTACAAAATCAGGACCAAAAAATATCTGCAAATCTCACTTGTAACTACTGCTCAAAGTGGTCCCCAAAATCAACCTAACACACCAGCGCGGATCAGATTTGGAAGATCTCTCTAACGGATCGTTAACGGAAACAAGATTGAGAGACAATGGCAGTATTTCCAACAACGGTCCTAATATCAACTGAAACATTCTCTCCCTGTATAAAAGAAGATTTCCAGCATTTGAGAAGGTTGTCGAATCCTAACATAAGTACTGAAGCGAAAACAAAATCTCAATCTGCTTACAACCTTCTCATAGCAAACATCCAAATCTCATCTGTTTGTAATTAAACTGACTGGAACAAAGTTCAGAAGTTCACAAAAATCATTCTTTTTTAAACTGTTATAACTTACACTAAGCTGAGGGTAAGATAGTGTAAGGGAGCCAAGTTCTAGTAAGGAAGGTACTTAATAGAGACGAAGCTCAGAGCCTCAGATATAGAAGAATGGAACTTTTGTATTGGTATAGCTCAGCAAAGACTGTTGAAGGGCACTGTAGTCAAGGCATTGTAAAAGGTTTACTCTTCACCAGAAGAAGAGTTAATAGTGGATTAAATCTTAGACTGGAGTTTCCAAGGATTGGATTAGGCAGAGGTTGAACTAGGATAAAAATCGTTGTTTGCATTTCCTTACTCAGCTCATTTATTTTTGTGTAATTTTATTTCGCATCTGAAACACATAAAATATTAAAGGGGATTTTGAGTAACAAATACTTACTCAGAAGCAACTTCAGAAGCAACTTTCTGAAGTTAAGCGTGAACTTGAAAAACATATAACTCAATCATTTTGGAAGGTCAAACTTTGTCACATAATCTGTAAACTCAGATTTAGGGTGTTCTGTTACTCAATTTTGCCAACTTTAGGATTCAAAGTGTCATACTTGAACGTATAGGATGACACAATTTTAATGACAAGTTCATGGAAAATTTATGTATTTGGTTTATATTATACTATAATTCAAATTTAATTGATATTTTAATATATTTAATAATACAATTTTGATAAATAAAAATTATATCCAATAATCCCAACTTAAATGTGATATTTAAATGTTTCTCTCAGCTAGAATCGTGATAGTTATGCTGATTAGTAAAATGAACACGTACTTTTGTAAAGAAGACATGAGTCCAAATCCAAAATAGAATATGCAATGCAACTTCTGCAGCTAATTGTTATAGCAGTTGAATTTCAAATTCGACTCATGATGCCTTGACATTCAAATTCGAATAATAATAAAAATAAAATAGACTGAAAAATTAGAAAAATGAGGTAAGAACAATTGGTAAAAGCCTCTCAGAGTTGAACATGGAAGAAATATAATTTAGCTACTCATATTGGGAAAACTTTTAACTATTGTAAGGCAGACATAAATAAAATATAAGGATATTGAATTTTAGTTGATTTTAAGATACTATTAAACCAGTGTCTTGAGCAAATTCGTCTAGGCGGAAAAATTGATTAGGCGGCTAAAAATATTTCAATGGCTAGACCTTTAAAATCGAGCGACATCAAACAATATATACGGAATTATTAAACCATAAAATACCCTTCTGGTTAATCGCATGTGCTTCGGTTGTCATTTTGGTAAATTTTTCTTGTAAAAAAAGAAAAGTTTTGTTATTTCTGCCTATTTTTCTATTAAAACGTGTTAACTTGTTTAGCGTTAGGGATTTTCTATACACATAGTAATTCACCAATGAATGTTATTATATAGTAGTATCATGTAATTTGAAATATATGGAAGTTTATCATTAGAAAGAAATTTAAAAGAGTGGACAAAGAAAAACAAAATAAAATGATAAGAGAAAAATAGAAAAAGAAAAGGAAATACGCCCCCCTCGTCCGCTGTGGAGAAGCAGAGACATGTCACATTCATCCTCCATCACCATTCAAACTTCCATCTCTTCTCTTATTAAGTTAATATGAAGTTATTAACGTTTTTGGGAAAACATATTTTTTTGGGCTATGTGGTATGATTAGTTGTTCATTTAGTTCATGTATTTCATGTGTTATACATGTAATTTATTATATTTTTGTGTAATTCTATTACCTTTTTAATCCATTTCGTACAACTTACATACAATTTCACTAAAATAGTTTTTATCACATATAACTCATAGATAACATGTATATACTGTATTTATTTAGTTATTGAAACTTAGTTTAGATAAGCGTTGAATTATTGAGTCTTAAGAATAAGACAACCACATAGCTCTTGTAAGACTTTACCGTTAAATTTATAAGGTCATGATTTGTTTCAGTGTAAAATTTATCAGTATCCAAGTCAAAAGAACATACCCTAAACTATCCAATAAAATTTAAACTTTTAAATATAAAAAAATGATGAAATGCATCAAGATCCCTTTTGAACTACTTTTGTCGGATGCTATCCTGTACTTTCAAAACTTCTAATTAATCCATTAAACTTGGAAAAAGTGTATCAGTTTATCTCCGTCATGCCACATGTCAACATCTATTTGGAGATAAAAAAAATCGAAGCAATGGCAAACCAAAAAAATTCTAACATGTGTACCGTTCAGGGTAAAATTGTGCAGTACTTTTGCCTAGTTTGGGGGTTAATTTTTGTAGAGAATCTGTGAGCCGGGAGAGTGTAACGTGTTAGTTTTTCCGCTAACCCAAACTCCACTAGGACTTTTAATACAAACCTAGGATCTCGGCTGTTAGGCCTTCTTCTCGTTCTGATTCTATGTAGAGAATTCGTGAGCCGAGAGAGTGTTGGCCTTGATAGCTGGAGTGAGCATACAAGTGGGTTGAGCTCATCTAACACAAAACCAATTAGTTTGTATTAAAACTCAATCTACTCCACTTATATGCTACTCATTTTTAATATTTATTACCGATGTGGGATAATATTAACATCTCCAACATGGCATCAGCAAAAACTTCCTAGTTTAGGGGACTTGATGCATTTAGCTTTAAAAAATTTAACCCTTTAACCTATCATGCATGCATGTTTTCCAACGTTTTGCAACTAGGGAAAATTGTTAAATTTACATTGAAATTTTTCATAGCTTACTCACAATTAAGGCTATGTTTAATAAAAACTTGAGTTGGTAGGAAAACCCCAATCCTAGTTCTTATATTGTTCATGATACTCCCTCGCACAAAATTGCATTGGGATTGAAGCGTGTATAACCCTGATTCACTCTACCATGTGTTAAAAATTAATTCAACAATTGGAGTTGCAAGGATTGGAAATTTCAAAATCCTGGTCCAAGTAACTTTGATACTATGTTATAAAACTGTTTGACCTGAAAGGTTAACTTGACATGGAAAACTCATTCCCAACACCTACAAATGTACTTATTACGGATAGTCGAACCCGAGTATTCCCCCCTCTTATTCGGCCTCGATGATAGATTGAGCTAAATGGTTTAACTCAATACTACTTTTAATAATGATACGGCTTTCGCTGTCCAGAATTTCAATAGCTAGCAATGTGCACCACTCACTAACCCCTAAATTATATCATGTTTAGTCACTCTCTTAGTTTTACTGTTGTGATACAATAATAAATAAAGCAAGCATTTGTTGTTTTACAAAGAATATTATTATTTAACTTTTTGTGTTTCCTTTGCAACTTGCAAGCTTCCCTTAGCTTTTCCTTTCTTCTTCTTCTTCTTCTCCTGCATCTTCTTGTCTATAAATATTTTGATTCAAACACATAAACGGAAAACTAAGAAACAATTTATATTTAAAACAATATGTCGAGCTGCATCGATGTTGTCCCTGAGCAACTCTGCTACATCCATTGCAACTTCTGCAATATTGTTCTTGCGGTATTATGTTATATCTCGTTTTTAATTTCTTGACTGGAGTCTTTCAAGCACTAATTCTATTTTTTTAAATAAAGAAGGTCGAAACAAATTAGATCCTGATTGAAGCTTCATATCAAACTATTTTTTCCAGAATTTCAATAATTTTTTCTGAAGCATTTTTTGTTTTTCTGGGTTTTTCTGGTCTCTGGTTAGAGTCAAGTCTCCATCGCTGGACTTTTCTTTTCTTTTTCATCTTCTTCTCCAGCTTATTTTTTTTACAGTCAAGCCTAATTTTGACTTGAATCAAGGTCCCCTATTTGCTCGTGTTGTTTTCATGAATAGATTGAAGATGGTCAAACTATAACCAATTTGATCAAAATTTACATAAATTTTCCTCCACTTGTTTCTTTCTATCTATTTTTTCAGATCCATTTTCCAATTCTCCGTAGCGATTTTTTTCGAGTTCTCCTCCCAATTCATTTACTCCTGATTTAATTCACTGCTCCATTAAACCAAATTTCTTTAAAGATCTTTATCTTTTGTGTACTTTTTTCATTACATTTTTTTTTAAAAGAAAAGAAAGGCTAAATGGAAGAAATGATGGGGAAATGGGTGCAGGTAAGTGTACCATGCAGTAGCTTGTTGGACATAGTGACCGTCCGATGTGGTCACTGCACAAATCTGTGGTCCGTGAATATGGCAGCTGCCTTTCACTCTCTTTCCTGGCCAGATGTTCAGGTAGAAATCTCTTTCTTTCCTTTTCTTTAATTTTAAATACTACAAGACATAGATTTATATTCAGCTTAGTTATAGGGG
This sequence comes from Euphorbia schlechtendalii, assembly GCA_949673415.1. NCBI lineage: Eukaryota > Viridiplantae > Streptophyta > Magnoliopsida > Malpighiales > Euphorbiaceae > Euphorbia > Euphorbia schlechtendalii. The sequence continues at coordinate 7,506 of CATIWQ010194212.1, read as the reverse complement.
GATCTGTTGTTTTTGGCTATTATCTGATAGCTTCTGAAATCTAGGGTTTCTGATTTTTCTCTTTCTTCTGCTTAGCTAGCTCCAAATTTCGAGGGTTTTATTTTACTGTATCAATTAAGAATCAATCAGTCTGAGGAAACCTATTTTTTCCTAATGTAAAACCTATGTTTTCTTCTTTTTGTAGATCTAACTGATTTTTGCGGCTCCAACAGCTGTCCTTTTGATCTCTAGGGTTTTCTTAGTCTTAATTTTTATTTGATGTTCAGTCTATGTGTTTGTATGTCGGTTAAGATTCTCAATTTAGCGGTTTGTTTTAAATGAAATTTCTCTTCCTCTATCCCCATAAATATTGATTTTTTTACGCAATTTAAACTTTGAAACCTTATCTTTATTTTTCTGCAAATTTAGGTTTTATAACTACTGTTACCTTTTTGAAACTCTTGTCATTATTTGGGACACAAAAAATTTATCAGTAACAAATAGTCTTTATAATATCTTTGATAAGTTTAAATTTTTTTGTTTCTCTCTTTTGACAAAAATAATATAAAAACTGTCTAGTGACAGCCAAAGAGATCCTAGATTCATACATAAAAGTTCAAGTAAAGTTTAGGCTACCTCATAAGACTAGACCCCTAATTACTTTGAGCTTTAAAGTACGTGAATATAAGAACATTTGACAATTAATTCTTGTCTAATTACACACTTGACATAAGTGCAGAAAATGTTAGTGATCTTATATTGTAAATAAACAAGATTGAAGATTATTTATATAAGTGTGTAAGTTAGGCCTCAACACAATGTAATTAAATTACTTACTCTTCACTCTTTATTTTCTTTTTTTAGATATAGACATCCAAAAAACTAGGTTTATCTCTTTTCTTCTCCAAAGTTTTAATTAATTTGAAATTCAACTAAAGTAAATTTGCAACTGAATGGCTTTTTATATTCAGACGCCCAGTAATTACGGAATGGGAGATTACAGAATAGAATTAGGATCAACATCAAAGTGCAACAACAAAATGTCAATGAGAGCACCAATTACCAATACTCATAATTCTGTCAATGAGGAAAGACTTGTCAATCGCCGTAAGCATCCATGAAAACATTCTTCTTTCATTTCACTGCATATAATTTTTTAATATAATAGATCTTTAATTTTGATTTAAAAAAACTGAAAATAAATGAAGAAATTGATGAGTTATTATATTTATGTTACAGCTCCCGAGAAGAGGCAGCGAGTACCTTCTGCATATAATCAGTTCATAAAGTACTGCAAATTACTCCATTCAATTTCCTTTATCCTTTTCTTCATCTCTGCTTGCTTTATTCATACCCGTTTTATATATTATTATTTTTTATAAATTTACATTGAAATCTGTCTTCTGTTTTATGCAGGGAGGAGATTCAGAGGATTAAAGCAAATAATCCTGAAATTACCCACAGAGAAGCTTTTAGCACTGCTGCTAAAAATGTAATTATTAAGTCGACATATTTACAATTTTTTCTGAATTTATATAATTGGTTTAATATTTTAATGAAATAGGGTATCAAAATCTTATGGATACTGACCAACTTATTATGTATTTTGTAATTTAGTGGGCACATTATCCTCATATTCATTTTGGGTTGATGTTGGAGTCCAATAATCAACCTAAGCATGATTCTGTAAGTACTTTTTAACTCTTCTAACTAAGTTATCCTTCTGTTCATATATTTGTTCAAAAGAGAAACATTAAGTGTACTTTCAACAATATTTGTTGTTTTCTTTCAAATTACAAGTTAATAGTTGAAAATTGAGAAATGATACAAGTATTTTTTTACAAGTAAAAGAATTAGTTTACTTTGAAAAGCTTTTAATCCCAACTAGGTTGGCACCAAAAGGGACTCCTAGGAAAATGATATAAGTGTTAGATATGTTATTCATGTCATTTAAAATATACAAAGAATTTTTTTTTAATGTACAACTGCTCTTACATTGTAGATAGAAAGAGAATTCACCTCCTCTCATATGTGACTTGAACCTATGACTTGAGTTCACAAATTCAATCTTAACCATTATGCCAAGACATTGGTTACAAAGAAGTATATAATAGCAAACTATAAGATTTCCAATAATTTTTTTCTTCCAATTAGATGTAGTCCTATTCAATAAAAAAAAAACAATTTGGGAGTTGAAAAATGTTATCCTAATGATTCTTGTGTTGATTTGAACAAATCTAGACATACAAGTTTGTATGATGGTAAATAGTTATTTAATTCTCTAATTAAATTTGGGACAATTAGCTAATATAATCTCTTTTTTTTACGAGTGCTTATTTAGAAGTTTGATTTTGGTGATGAAGGCACCAGAGAAGCACCTGATGGCAAGGACCGCACTTTATAACAAATGATAAATCTGAAAATTTGAAGATGAGTTGTGGAAGTCAACGCTATTCAAGTAATTTAATGTGTTGACTTCGTTAATGAATATTTGTTTCTTTTCCTCCTTCAATGGTTTGTTACAAGCTGTTTAGCTTATGTTATTTGATTTGATTTTCCTTGAATTGAACTACTTTTCCAACTTTCTTGTTTGTTTGAATAAATCTCATTATACATTTCTTGTTTACATATATGTATGATATTTCAATTCTCAATTTGACAGTAAATTGCCAATTGCAAATTGCAGCTTAGTTGTGATATTTTTTTATCAGTCTTATTTATTTTGCACCGATAGTCCTCTTTGAAAATCTCGGAGAAATTATTGAACATCTTTAAAGTAATTCAACCATTCAGGTGAATACAAGTTTGGATTTAGGGCATACAACTTTGAATTTTCATAAAATAAAAAGAAAAAAAAACGTTTAATTTCACAAATAGATCATTTCCCCTCCGTTTTCTCCTTCTTTTTCTCTTCTATGTTTTCTTGGTACGATTAATTTTTTATGTTAAACCGATTATGTCTCACAAGTCATTAATTTTTTGTATGTGGCTTTATAGTTTTTTTATTGTTAATTCTTTAAGTAAAAAGATTAGTTATCCTAAAGAGCTTCAATCCCAACTAAGATGAAACACCAATCCAAGGAAATACAAAACATTTATACTTCGAAATAGTTTATTATTTATCATCATAACAGGATCGATATATTTCCAAATATAATTTTTTTTGCACACATATACCTCATTACAGTGCTGGTATTAAAGTGTCATAAATGGGTATAAAGCCCGTGAGAAATGAGGACTTGCGCTTTGTACCGCTTCTATACCTTGTAAAAGGTGGTATTAAGAGCGAGTTCCAATATAATTCGCATACTTTATATAAATCATTTTATACCAAGTATATAAAAGTGTTATAAAACAGTATAAAGTGCAGTTGGATTATGCTTGCGAGAGAACCCTACAAACGATGTATAAATGGGGTACAAGGATGAATAAAGAACTTGCAATGTCTCGCACTTTGTATTACTTTTATTTTACATGTATAATATGTGCATTGTGTGCTTGTGGAGAATCCTTGTATGGCGAACAGGGGTGGACTCAGGATCGAAAATGAGGGGAGGAGCTAAATTAATATGAGATATAATAACTTTTTTGTAATAAATGAACAATTTGTTTCACCCATTCCAACCTTTTTCCGAAGGAGAGACACATTGTCTCTCTGGAGATTTAAAAAAAAAAATAAATGAACAATTTGTAAATTAACTTGGTTGGTTAGATAATTGTATTCATACCTCACAGGGCTTGGGTTTGAACCCTACCTACCAGTGCAAATTTTTTTTTTATGAAATCAAACATATAAAATGACGTCGTTTATGCGTGTAACATAATTAGTAAATTTGGATGAGAACGTTAGGGTTCGAACTCCTATTTACGAGGGGCTGATAAGCCTCTAATCATCTCTTTTATCACACTTTCATGTTACATGTTGAACCCAATTTTCATATATTTTAAAATTCAAGGGGAGTTGGGACCCTCACATCCCACAACGTGGGTCCGCCCTTGATGGCGAAGTTATAAAAGGGTAATAAGTAGTTATTAAGCACATATTATTGCGGTGTCCAGTGAGAATTCACAAATCAATTTTATTCTGGAAAGAACCCAGAATGCATTAATAAAAGTACTAAACGCAATGACTAGAGTTACAAATGAAGTATGAAGGAAATACATCTGAAATTTTAATAGGAAAAGAATAGTTCATAACAAATTAAGAAAAGAATACCATTTTTTTATTAACAACATTATAAATACTACCTATACAATGTCAACAGAAGAAACAATGTTATCAAACACTATGTTGTTGCGCATTTCTAAGTTAGAAGCATCTGAAGAACCATCCAAAGAGTTGAACCAAATATAAGGTGGTTAAAAAAAATGTTTATTAAACAAAGAATTTTTTTAATATATAATATAAAAAAATTTAAATTTATGTAACACAAAATATGAGTTGTTTGATAAATTGTTGTCATGGAATCATTTGAACTAAAAAGTGAAGTGAACATGTAAGGCTTAATTGTAACTCATATATTGCTCCTGACACCCCAGTAAACAAATGTCCAAAAAAGCCACATACCTACACAATGGTATGATATTGTTTACTTAGCGTCTAAGTCTTGGGGTTGGTCCTTGGCATAAGCATAGAGCATACAACCAAAAGGCTTTATGTCTATATGTATATGCAAGATTTATTTTATGTTTAATTTATTAAGTACAAATGAGTTAAATTAAAATGGTACATGTTTTTAAACTTTTTATTTGAATATATTTCATTTTATACAAAATTTTTGTTAAAAAGTAGGCCAATTTTCTTATTTCGTTTAGGGCTTTCAAAATGTCAGGACCATATGTGCTAAACATTCATTGATTTGCTCTTGAGTTTTTATGCCAAAGACCTCATATACCAATAGGATATTGTACATGTTTCTATACTCACGAATCTTTTTTCTTGTAGTCAATGTATTACATCTTTTCGCATAACAATCCTCATCTCAAGCAAAGAACAACTTCCTCGCGATTTACACATTTTTTCTTGGGACAACATTATAAATGTGAGGAAAATTAAGATTATATCATCCCAAGTTTTGAGTTTTAAATTTTTTTTACTCAATCAAGATTCAAGTTTATATTTGTATGTTTCTGCTGTATATTCTCTTATCTCTTATGTTTTTGGTAGTTTTTTAAATTTCTTATTTTATTTGGTCATTTTCTCTCAAACTTTTTATTTTTTTTTATATGCCGCTTTAGATTTTTTGTTCGTCCCATTTTTATCTTCAAAATGTCATCCATTTTTCAAATTTTTGTAACAACTGATAGGAACATGGTAGAAAAATGGTAGTAAACATTATTTTGTTAGATAACTAGTATAAAAGTAATAAATAAATAATTATAATCTTAAAAGTAAATGAAAATGCATTATAAAGTGATCATAACACATGTAACATAAATATATACAAAAATATTGAATCAAAATAGCAAGTATTTGGTAGGAATGTGGTATGTGGTAGGAACCTAGTAGTTAACACAAATACATGTCAAAAAATTTCTCCATAGCATATGTGTACATATTAAGAAGGATTTTACTAAATTCACATACATACGAGCATCCTACCAGATACTGCTAGATACTTACCAAATACCTTTAAAAAATATTTTGTAAAATATCTGGTATGAACATGGTAGGAACTTTATATGTCATTGGAAGTTTGTTCAATCCATTAATATCTAGTTGGAAACTGGTAGGAACGCGGTAAGAACTATATATATCATTGTTATAATTCAAAAATAGAAATTCAGAAGCTATAGAAAAATTAAAATTGCAAATTCAGAAAACTACAATTTTCCTACCATATATCTACCAGGTAACTACCAAATACTCAAAAAAAGATAATGTAAAATATTTTCAATTATTATCTCACCAACAATATTAAAATAGCAAGTATTTGATAGGATTGTGGTAGGAACATGGTAGGTATCACAAATATATGTTAAAATTTTTCTCCATGACATATATGTACATATTAAGAAGGATTTTTACTAAATTCACATACATACGAGCATCCTACCAGATACTTGCCAAATAACTTCAAAAAAAATTTGCTCAATATCTGGCAAGAAAATTGTAGAAACCTCATATTTCGTTGTAAGTTTGTTCAATCCATCGATATCTAATGAGAAACTGGTAGGAACGTGGTAAGAATCTTATATTTTATTGGAAGTTTGTTCATCCATCAATATTTTGTAGAAAACTGATAGGAACATATATCTATAAGGTCTATTCCAGTCTTAGCCACAGCTAATATGCACCTATGTATTCTATAAGATCTATTTCCTTAGTTTAATACATTATAGCATAACCAATGGTCATATACAAGTATCTTACAATTTTCTTAACGTCTTCCAGTGCTCTATTATTAGAATGAACTAATATATCACTTCAATGCACACAACATGAGAAAAACTGGTAGGAATATGGTATGAACCATATGTTTCATTATTATCATTAAAAACAGAATTCAAAAGCTATAAAAAAATAAAATTACGAGTTCAAAAAACTATCAACTTCCTACCAGATAGCTACCGGGTAGCTATGAAATACTCCAAAAATGATAATGTAAAATATCTTTAATTATTATTATCTCCCCACCAATCAACCAATTCATCAAACACCTTATTTGCAAACTAGAAGACCTTGCATTCTATTGAATCAAAACAGAAATTCAAACCTCTAATTACAACAAATATTTAAGAGATTCAAAACGAAGAGGAAGAAGACAACAACGTTGCAAATCTACAAAGATTCAAAACGAAAATAAAATCAAATACAAAAAAAAAGAAAAACATAATCACAATTTCAAACTAAAAATCGAAAATACCTTATGGAAAAAAATAGAGTTGTAGGGATGAGCAAAATCAAATAAAATGAATAGGATGAAACTAGAAAAAACTTCAGATAACGAAATCGTAGAAGAGAAGAGAAGAGAAGGAGAATCAATACAGAGAAGAGAAAACTTTTTTTTAGAGAAAATGGTGATAGTGAGAGTTGAAACTATTTATATAGAATATACAAATGAAAAACTAAACTTACAAAAGGTTATATAATGCAAAGAACTAGTTAGAAAGTAAAAATATAAATAATTTGCTCAAAATAGGACATTCATAACAATTTCCCAATTTTCTTTCATTCTAATGTGTTGGAGGGCACACCTTACGTAGATTACTAGCGGTTTAACTTATTTTGATGATCAACTTGGTATGCCACCTTTGTTCGACAATTCATCCACATCATGGCTAACTTCGAGGCATGACTTTGATACCATGTCATGAAACTATCTAACGCAAAAGTTGAAGCTGACATGTAAGCACTAGTGCAGAAATGGCTTTTGGGGACGGTTTTTTTGGCTTTTCCGGACGGTTTTGAACCGTCTGCACAAGCTGCGACGCGATTGATAAGCATTAATGCGGACGGTTTCAAACCGTCCGGAATAAGGAGCATTGCGGACGGTTCTTTTAAAGGAACCGTCCGGAATGCTATTT